>WYDF02266490.1:0-18582 GCA_009867245.2 Adranes taylori
AATAAAGACGAACTTCCGAAAAAAAAAACTACCACAAACGATTTTTTTTACAAAAAACCTTTTATATGAAAAATTGTTCCTTATGCCCCCCCCCCCCCCCTTGAATTGCGTGAAATAGAAAAACTTGTCAAAACACGAATCCTATACCGTTCATATACCTCATAGGTATTACATAACTATATGGTATATGAAAGACAAAAATCTTAATTAAATCTAAGGATATGTTATAAAAATATGGTCACATTACATACAGTGAGAGCAAATGCAACTCATTTACATGCAATTTATAAGAATGAATAAGACACAAACCAAATGTTTTACACATGTTTATAGGGCGCATATATCTATTCCAGGGCTAATAAATTAAAAAATATCCATAATAAATCCGAAAATGAGCTCAAGGAAAGATACTTTGTTATATTTCCGATAAATAGTTATTTAATGTATATTAAAGTTAATAGAATCAAAATATCATAGTATTGAGAATTGGAAAAAAAATCTAAAAAAATTATAAAATATCATACTATATATGTAACATATTCAACAACTGTGTTAACATACTTTTGATAATGTTAGCAACATATTTCCTGCCAAAACCTGTAAAACATTACAGACGCTCGAGATATAATAAATTATGTATAAGTTCTAAAACTATTTCACACATGTGGTTGCTTTAAAAATATTCGGCCTCCGTTTCCTATATACGCTTTTTCAGCTTCGCACAGCTTGAATGTTCTGAAATTAATTCATCATATTACGTTCGGAATGAAATATATGTTGACGTACCCTCATCAAAATTTCAAACCAGGATTGTTACCAAATTTATACATCACTTATCTGGGGCCGTACATCTGGTTCTATTATACATATTCTTCAAATATCTTTTAGACGAGCTGTCCTATTTAAATGTTTTTAGTATCATACGAGGAGATATTGTAAAAGTTTTGTTTTTCCAGAATCATAAACAATTACAATGGTTTAAATAGAATGATATAATAATATAAAACCTAAACTAGTGTGACAGACTCTGGCGGACGGATGTCGTGTCTAGCGATGTCACAAAATGCGCTTCTTCTCCAGAGATATATATCCCGGACGCCAAGTCAATGTAACGTGAGACCGCACGTTGAAACTCTTTTTCCTCCAGAGTGAATCCGCTGTGTGCACTGGCAACTAATTACGTAAATAGCCCGGAAGTTCTTGTTCTTGTTCTTATGGGCAGCTGAAACATGAAACGCGTTTGCAGCGAACGCTACTTGCTGCCGCTGCTCTGTTTACGCGGCTGCTGTCGCTTACCGTTGTTCAGTATTGGCTTCTGTCGTTGGCTGCTGCTGCTGGCTCCTGCTGCTGGCTGACTTGATTTGCGATCGCAAATTAAGAACGGACTAAATCCATTTTTTTGTCTTGTGCTGGAAGTGAAGTAATATTCAGAAATCGATGTGTTCAACAGTATGGGACTTGACACAGTACAAATCCCCTCCCTTTTTTGGTTTCCGATAGCTATAATCATTGTGCATAAAGGGTTTTGATTTTGTATTGTTTGGTGATCGTATTTTTGGTTTTTCTGTGGTTGTTTGGTGTTTAATTTGGTGTGTTACTCTTATTGTAAGTTTTTCGCTCTGGTGGTGTACAACGCATTGAACAGGGTTATCTTTGTAGTCTGCAGATTCTCCAAACTTGCAGCCTCCAACACAATACAATGTCTATTCCACTAACGCACGCACAACTGCACGAGTATTTGATCATCATAGCGACCAACTACATTTGCAGCCTAGATACAATCTAGAGAATAGGCACAATGCATAATTGCGTTGTTGATGTTATTTATAGAACTCCGCGACAGTCACGATGTCGAACGAAACCTTATATCATCGCATCAACGGTCTGGAAGAAGATGATGCCAACTAACACTTGGATGAATGTATAGCACCAAGCAATCCAAAGTCGTGTCTATCAGCTGTAGCGGGGAACGAGACCAAGTAATGATTAAACGATCATTTGTCCATAGCAACAAGTCAACATTCCCGTCATCGACAGCTTAGAGATTCACTTAAGCAACACTTCTCTTCATCAAGCTGACAACAGCCAGGACGAAGCCAAAGAAATTATAGGTGCAGATCTGCAGCTGATAAAAACCAGGCAAGAACAACTGAACCAGAAGTTCAAGAATCATGTTTTGAATTATCATATTTTTATTTATTATAATATATTATTTTAAGATATTTTTAGATGTAGGACATATAGTTATATAGTTTGCATAATTATTTAAAAATCTCAACAAATAAAAATTTACCCTCTTTTCGCATAATAAAATAATACCTAACGCAAACAATATATATTAATTATCTAATATTAAATTACTTGTGTATATGTATTACTATCAAAACAAATATCACACTGTATTACATTATTTATTTTGATTAAACTGCTTCATACTGAAATGCATCAGTAAAATACTTACCTAATTGTTCGACAAGGTAGAATGTTTAATTGTTAATAGGTACACAAAATTATTAATTATTTACAATTGAATAGAAACTAGTTTCGTATATATAGATTGACATTTTATGAATGACTTGATACTTTAATTTAGAACGTCTCTGCTGGTAGTTTGATTTATTAAAGCTTGCAATTTCTAGACTTAAGTAATCAACTATTGCCAAGTACTTGATGCATTCAGTACGGCAGCTTAAATTTTTGCCATCATCGAGCCAAGCAAGTAGTTATAGCACATAAGCTCTCTCTTGTTGAGGTGGTGTTTGTATTAATTTCTGTGATTTGTTTGTGTTTGCATCTAGTGAGCGCTCTTTAGAGCGTATATCGCAAATTTGGAATAATTGGTCCCAATCAACAACATGTAATTCCGATATAAGCATTTGCATGCGTGTTTTGTGGTTGGTTTTGTTAGTTGACTTTTAATATTCTGGTGCTGTTTGTGTTTGGTTTTTAGTTTGCTGTTTTCTGAAGTCATTTCACTGGTCTTCCACGTTTTCGGCTAGGTACATTTGTTTGTGTGCATGTCCTTATTACATCGTTCGGATATGTAGCTACTTTTTCCTAAACGTTTCTTGGTCTTTTTGACATGTATTCAGTTAATGTTTCTGTTTACAGTTATCTGTGTATTTGAACGTTTGTCACGTCCAGGGAGCCTTTGCCATTTTCAAATTGAAATGTTTTGTTGCCTTTCAAATAGTATTTTTAGTGAAGTATTATTTCACATCCGTTTGTCATTGATGGTCTAATGACTGCTGTGTATATGAGTAGTTTGTGCTTGATGTTGAATTGATTATTTTTTTGTTCAAAGTTGTACACATACTGCATTTGTTTTTGTGTTTGAAATACATGCATATTTGTTGAAGGTTAATTTTCTCTCAAAAGTGATATTTAACTGTTGAAGGCGGGGTATTTAATTCTTGTAGTTCAATACAAGTGAAGGGAAGTAGGTAATTCTTGATATTTCCATTACATGAAGACCCTTGCAGATGAACCATATTCTTATAACGTAATCATGTATTAAATATAATATATTAAATATTGGCGAACGGTGTGGACTATTCAGGTTGCATTCACCATTCCATTTACCTTGTTTTCTTATAGGATTTATTATAATATTGGCGAAAGGATCAGGGTTGATTTATGCCGTTTGACAGCTGTCAATTGAAAAACCAATCATCATCAATCAGTCAAGTTGTATCCACTGTTGAACATAGACTTCCCGTAGTCTAGTCCAGCGTCCTCGATCCTGTGCTGCACTCATCCAGTTTGGTTCGATTCTTCTGATAATAAGTCGGGATCGCGGTGATTCTTAGCACCCTCTGTCCGCATCTTTATCTGACCCCTACCTTGGTCAGGGGAAAGCGGACCGCCGGGGACTGAGGGCCGTTGCTGAGTTTGTACTTTCATATACTATGGGGGATTTTAGCCAATATTCCCTATCACGCTGGCTATTGCGGGTTGATAGGGGAGATTTTCCTCGAAACCACATTTCCTTAGCTTCGGATGGACAGTTATACCGCTGTGACTCGGTCGTCAGAGCCTCGTCAGTTGCTTGGCAGGGTGCACCGGGTGGTAAGCTTTGCCACCATTCGAGCAGGTGAGGTTGACTTTTGGTCTAGCAGTTGAATCTCTACTTGCGCTTTCGCCCCTTACACCCCCACACCCCCTTACGCCCCCTTCGACCCAAAAACCAATAGGTCGGTTAAAATAAATAAATGCTACATAGAAATTTCTGAGTACCCCTTGAACCGAACCAGTGTCTCTCTCTGTTTAACATGTCTGGTCCAACTGACAAGATCTATTTAAAGCTACATGACATATTAACTATATGCAATTAAGCCCTCATTTAACCAAAACCAGATAAAAATAATTTAAGCAGATTAATTGTATCAATATAACTACTCATCCGATTGTAGTCAAATAAAGATATATTTACAATAAGGCAAAGAAATGAAATCAAGGAAATAAATTAATATATATTTATTTAATTTATATATTTTATTAACAATACGTAATAGTAAAATATCTAACGCCAATTTTACATGTATTTTGTCGGTGTTATTAATCTAATCGTATAATGTTTTAACGTTTTCTAATAAGTCGTCTTTTCCATGATATGGACATAGCAATGAAAATAATTTCATCAATCGTGGACAATCAGTATAATACTCCAGACTTATTACACGAACATTTCTTCCAAGCGTTTCTTTCTCACGGTATATGAACGCTTGCAGGAAATGAAATTTTTGGTAACCTATCACGTCGATTACCAAATCATTCAACATTTTCGATACAACTGTCACAACTTCCTTTCTATTTTGTGCCTCTCATATTCCATGTATTCCGATTATTTTACCCTTCTCTTAAGCTCATTTTTTCCCCATTATTCCATTTATCCACTATTTCATCCATTTCCTTCCTCACACTGCTGTTTTCAGCTGTAATCAATCTTCTTCACCTCCCTAATCTCGGCCTTTATTTCCTTCAATTCTTTTAATAGTTTAATCTGAACCATCATCATTTTATCTCCCATTCTTTCTTTCTCTCATTCCTGAGCATCCCCAACTTATCTCTTGTTTTCAGATCCAACCCTATTCAGAATTAGGAACATGGGAACAAAACAAAGAAAAGTAAGAGGAGGATGGCACTGATTACAATTACCAATATGATGTCGTAATTGGGAATCGGAAGACCTTCAATGCAATAAAATAAAGATATGCTATATACAAAATAAAATCATGAACCGTATTTAAAATATTAAACAAAAAGCTCCTACAGCATTTATTTATCTTGAAATAAAATTAAACAAACACTTTCTCTTCTTTCATTTCTTGATTTTATGCTTATGGCTTTGTTAACTCACTTCTCGTTTATTTGATATTTGCCTACTTTTGTGTACTTTTGCATAGTCTCACAGGCATACAATTCTCTCGGATTTTTTTCCTCTGCTATTCCTTTCTTAGTACATTTAATACCAATCCTTGCAGCGTGTTTACCATATAGCTGAATATGGTTTTGTATCATATCGGTCGGTGCATAATTATTGCGGTTTTTTTAAACTAATTTTATTCGACAAAAAAAATAACATTTAACAGAAAAATTTTAAATGATTATTCTGCAGCATATTTACCATCTTCTGCAATTACTGCTTCCTATTTGTTTGACTGATTCCATCGTCGAAGAAGTTGTTTTTCTTTTGATGCGACCAACCAACTCATCCCAAGACGTCGTAAATTTCGTTCGCGAGCCAATATTTCAGCGATTGATTGACGTGATAGTCCGATTGAGGCGAATATTGGACGACACGATCTCAACATGTAGACGCGCATTATCGTGGTGGAAGATGATTTAGTTCATTTTGCGCGGTATTTTCGTCTCGATGGCAGCGCCAATGCGGTCAAATTGAGCCAGATAGACCTCGCTGTTGATATTTAATTGCTACTTATCCTTACTGTTTGGAATCAGCCACTCTTGACGTCCATCGTCGTCGCTCCAGCAATAACAAATTTCGTTTGAGATGATTTGCTAGTCGGGGAATTCCGCTGCTTCTGTCCCGTCAGATACACTACATTACCTTCCTACAGTGTACAACTTTCGATATTCCTTTGATATAACTTATAACTTTCGATATAACTTTCGAGAATCCACGCTTCGTCTCCAGTGAACAGATTCCTCAGGAACGAAGCTTACTCTTTTCGACGCAGATAATCGGTAAAAATTTAGACATTCGGCTTTATTGCTGTCGGAGATTTCGTAGGGGATCCATCCAGCCAATTTCCATACTTTTCGACACACGATGGTCAAATGGTTCGCATTAAAGTCTTCGGCCAACATTCGCGTTGTAATGTTTTCGTCTTCTTCCCCGGCTGCCAAGAAAGCTTGGTCCTGGGAAAATAAGAGTCCACCTCTTCGTTCTTCAGCTGTAAGGCTTGAATCGTACAATTCGAGCTTCTTGAATCATGTTTCAACTTGGATTGTTCCTTCGCCAAAAATTAGTTGAGATCGCGAAATGACTCAAAATGGTCGAGTATAACTGATAATTTTTATGTAACAAATATTTAAATAAACGCAAATTTTTAAAGAAAAAATAAGTCGCGAAAAAAGCCGCAATAATTATACTTCGACGCAACAGTATTATTTAATATAGTTTTAAAGGACGGGCTGGTACATGCCTTAAATAAGTTATGTAATTTGCATAATTATAAAGGATGTTTCAAATTGAATGGTTTTTTAATCCTTGAATGCAACACACAATTTGCATTGAGTTCAATATACTTTTTATTGGTAAATAAAGTATAATTTAAGACATTTAAACAAGAATAACAATATCTGCCAAATGATCACCTCTTGCAGCTTCACAGACGTCTACCCTTGTGTTGGACGAAATTGTTGCATAACTGTGGCTCTACCTCACCAATAAATATCACTAATAATTTCATTGTTTAGTTCAGACAACGATTGTGAATTGTTTTTATAAACCTGAATTTTCACGTAGCCTTAGAAAAAATAGTCCAACGGTGTGAAATCGCATGATCTTGGTAGCCAATTAATATCAGCGTTTTTGCTGGTAGCACGTCCACGAAATTAGGAACGCAATAAGTTAATTGTGTCAGTGGCATGTTGCGCCATCTTGTTGAAACCACTTCCACATACCCACTTCACCGGCAGCATTTTCAAAGAAATACGGACCAATTAGATCTCCTGACGCACACCAAAAATTCACTCGTTTCGGACATACAGGTTGGTCATGAATTAATCGTGTATTCTCCTCGCCCCAAATACGTCAATTTTCCAATTGACAAATGCACGCCGTTTTGAATGATCCACTGTCTTTCGTTCCTGTGTTATTTGAATCTTATAGGCCTTCAGAGTTAGATCATTTCGTAAAATACCCCATGTGGTGAATGCACTAAGTCCAAGTTGTTGTGGATGTCGACTAATGGATATTTTTGGGTCTTGGACAACACTTTCACTAACCAAATCAATATGCTCTTTTGTGCGACCAATGCGACAATAGTTTACTCTCCTCTTATCTTCCAGCGAACTAGTTTTTTTTAAATTTTTTACAACTCGATTGATAATACTTTCAGATGGGCGATTCCGCACACCGTATATATCATGTAATTTTCAAAAACATTTTTCAGTGAACGCCCATTTTCAACACGTTGTATTATGTACGAATTCATTTTTATAAACGTCACACATCACTCTTCGCAAATGTTTTAAGTCCCATATAAATTCATAACGCCAACTTGTTTTATTCACGAATTAGAAAAACCGTTCAATTTGAAAGACCCATTATAAACCAATGCAATGTTTAAGCAGTAAAGACATAGAAATTTATTTTGTCTAGAACAACAAACTTTGGTGGTCTCTGGGTAGCAGAAAATTAAAGATCCTCAATACCATTTCAAGAAAATGCTGGCAAACACTCCATTCACTCACGAGGATTTCAAGAATTCAAGTTGAATGCCAAGTCAAGTTGATTGTGAAGTTTCATGTCGTCATTTATTAGGAGCTTTATTTCCGTTATCCAGTGATCCATAAGATTTGACTCCACTATCACCTACAGAATTTGTTACTGGGAATCGTCTCAACTCCGGAAACGATCGCCGATACACGAGTACAGTGTAGAAAGTACCTGAGATGACGTATAGATGGCGCTTGTTGTTTGAAACGATTGGCTATGGTAGAAAGACCAACCTTGTAGAGCTTAAGCTTGAACTTTGACATCGCTACTTTGGTGAGTTTTTATTTGGCAGCCATCAATTGCTAATATTCTCAGTGAATTTGTAAACATTTGAAAAAATGTAACATAAGTTATTTGATAGATAAATACTTTTATTTGAATGGCCTCAGTCCAATTAATATCAAAGCAGAGCTAGATTCTATACAGGGGTAGTCTACCCTACGTTTCCAATAATCAAATATAAAGCTGCGCATGTGAGAAATTTGTTGAGTGAACATTTCCGCATGAACGAGAAACGTGACTAAGGGTACAATGGAGAAAATAGTCCGTTTTCATTGTTAATTATCTATCAGATAAATCAATGTTGCCTTACCTCACGTACTTCTTCTCAATAAGGTGTTGTAGAACCTATATATCATCAACTGATACAAGTCGTCACTTACCCATTTCATCTATATGTAATGTGAATTGCATTTAAAAAAAGTTAATATTGATAATACAAATTTTCAATTCTTTCATCATTCCGGCTTGAAGCGTAGCGAAGAAGAATGAGGATTTCAAAACGTTGCACCCGTCGCTACTATAAGAAAATACTGATGATCCTTTATATTAATAGGTGAAATGGTGCCATACATCTTGTACAAGTCGTTATTTATAGACATTTGTTGTGATAGCTGATATTACTTACCTACTAAAATTAATTATATATGCCTTGGTGGCTATAAAACCAGATTGATTTTACATTCAATTAATTTATTTTATTCTAAGAATTTAAAATTAAGAGAATTATTTACTTGTTATCAAATGCAGTGCTCTACTCTTCATTACGATCGATGCCTCTCACTACTTTCTCGTTACATCTAGGAAATTGCTATAAGTTAATGTATTCTCACTTAATCACCTATCGCCCAACTGTACTAATTACCTTCGACCATAATGGATTCATGTCCAATCAGATCTGCTTTCTTCACTCACACTTAAACAGTCTCATAGAGTACGCTTTTACTAACTATTGATTTGATCTAATATCACTGATAAAAGGACACTGTGCTAGCTATTGAGTATCACGAATCAGCGACAATCTCCTGTACTACATATGATGTATATAATTGACGTATCGGTCTTGTTTTTTTCCTACAGAAGATGTAATGTTACAGTTAGATTTTCATGGAAATTCTCACCCAACCAATATAAGTAATATGTTTTAAATGTTTTTAAATAATACTTTATTTCATGAATAAAAGTTTAAATAAAACTCTAAGTGTCAACTAACATTTGGAGTTCTTACAACTAGTTCACCAAGCAACAAAATTGTTAAACCACTAAACAATATAAGGAATCTAGCCATCTTAAATTATTTTTAAGTCTCAAGAATACAAAACTATATAACATAGAACTAACTCAGAACGAGGACAATTTACTTCGTTACATTCGGCACCCCCTACGGAAAATTCGCCCTGAAATTCTTAAAAGAAAGTATATAGAAAGCCCCAATTAAACCAAAACAGCTAACATAATTATTACAAATTATTCTATCTAAAAACCTAGTACAGTCTAACAAATAGTCTGAGTATTCTTCAACATGAGACTATTTATTATTTTTCCATATAATATTAACTTTGTTTCAACATAAAACTATTTAATCTTCACTTAAGTTTTAACAACTTTCTCAACGTAAGTCTAAGTCTGAAATCTTCTTTACCTGAAATTTATCAATTTTTATCTGCAGTATAAGTCTTTCTATTTTGCCATATTGCTTTAACTACTCTTAAGTCAATTAACATAAAACTAACTAATCTTCACATACGCGTTTCTTAGATTTTTTTACAAATATTAAGCAATTGAATAATTGTCAAATGGATGGTAGCTTGATCAACGTAATTATAACGAGAAAATTAAAAATTAAAACACAAAAATAATGAACTCATAAACCAAATTAATACATAGCGTACAGTTTGTATGCGACAACATAACTCAAGATATATTTCAAATATTTTAAATTATATTTCACATATATTTCAAATAATTTACGCATATAGTTCAAATAATTGTTTCTATTTAGTTGTTAATTAAAATAGTTGAAATCGAATTTGTAATAGTAATTAGTCAAACACCCAACCACATAAACATCATTTATATTTTTTGTTTAAAATATTCGAATAGAAGAAGGACAACATAAATGTAATACAAATGCGTATCTACTATTAACTGTTATTATCTTTATAAATATATCTATATGCAATGTGCGTTAGTCGGTAACTTAAGACGAAGTTTCCTGCACATTTCTATTTGCCGACTAAACATTTTGAAAGTTTAATTAGCGTGAAATATTGAAATATTGGAGTTTTCTGTTCCGTCTGCAGGCATTTCCAATATTAGTTTTGTTCAAGTGCATTCATTGTATATGCGTATTATATACCTAAATACATACATAATATTGCAATCTGTTTATAGAATTAATATGAAAGCGATTTGATCAATACAGCAATATAGTTTTATATCCGTTACCAACTGTTAAAAGAACTTGTATGAGGGTTGTTCCTAAAGCTCAAAGAATATATGTTAATTTGTTATTTAAAATTGTACGAAATCGTACTTTCTTGAATTCTCCTTAGATTAAATTTTATTTTTAGCATCATCTTCTCAAAGGACTAAATTTCATGCGGATGGTCCAACGTTGTTTATATAATCTGTTTGTTGTTATATCACACTACCGACTTATTATTTTTCGTAAGAAAAGTCCCGATCCAGACTTCTCTCTAAATACTCCATTGCTCTGTCATGAAATTTTTTTCTAATTTGCTCGTGATACACCAATGTTTGTGTATCTACCAAATTGTCTATATATTTCCCTAACATTAATCTAGTGTTTTGTTATCTTTTCCTTAATAGTGCCTGGCTTGCCTCATAATTTGAATCACTTATTTGCCAATGTTGAATCATTTCCTCTGGTTCACATTTAATATGGTTTTCCAGATATTGCATCTTTTCTACATTTCCCAACTGTGACTCATGTATTTTATTGAATACACATATATTGTAATGCTAAGATTTGTCATGGTATAAATTAAATCATACCGTATATAGTTTTATAATATAAAGAATAAAGAGTCATCTACTTTAGTGAAGATGGCTGCACTCGTAGAAATGTTTATTAGTTTAAGCAGTAAGCAAAATGGCAAATGTTATTTGAGACAGGAAGTTTCAGTTAAACATTTATTGATCATACAACAGACAAATTGTAAACATTTGTACAAGGTAGTCACATATTGGTTAAGTTAGAATTTTATCATAAGAAGTGTAGATTAGCAATTTTCTTGCCATCGGAAAGAAATAAAAACTGTGACGTCAATTGCAATAAATCATGCAAATTATAGGTAAGAGTGGAGAGATATTCTGATTATGCAATTAATAATACCACCATTAGTGTTAACCAAACTGATTAACAAATAATCGATGAAGACTTATAGCGCGACGTATGAAACGTTATGTGTGGGTGTGTGTGTATAAAGACATGGCAGTCATTGGTCAAGAATCAATTATGGCTGATAGTCTTACGCTACTAGCAGAGTAGTGTTTATAGTTAATCGGTTCTAAATACAATAGAGCATAACAAATTACTAAAAGTAGGGAATATGGAGTGGATGTAATA
The DNA here is from genome assembly GCA_009867245.2 of Adranes taylori. Classification (NCBI taxonomy): domain Eukaryota; kingdom Metazoa; phylum Arthropoda; class Insecta; order Coleoptera; family Staphylinidae; genus Adranes; species Adranes taylori. Next base: position 11,838 of record WYDF02266490.1, read on the forward strand.
ATGATGAGATAGCAGTAGGAGCTATAGAGCGGGGTTTGATAGAAAAAGTCTTAGAACCAAAACGCCAGAACGCATCCGGCCGAAGTAGAAAGAGGGTTAATATTAATTAGAATAATCATTATATGAATAATAATAATTAGCGAGTAATATATTTAATAATAGTTAAAGTAGAAGTACAAAGAGTTAAGTAAATTGAACAATTAATGATAAACTTATCAAAGTGAAGAACTAAATAAAAAACTAACACTGTAGTGAATATGTTGTTTGTTTGGTTAACCAGTGTTGACTATCGACGTATGAGGAAGAGGGTGAAACTATGAAGAGAAATTTAGAAAGATTTATTTCAACTCAGAGGCGTTTGGCTACCAATATAAATTAATAAAATAAGATATCTAAATCAACCGTTTCAAACTTATTTGTTCTTCAATGAATATGGTCCAAATGATCATTGGGAAAGCATAGACAGCATTTTCAGGTGATTGAAATCGTTGACCACGGAGTGCATTGTTGATTGTGGGACTTGTAAAAAAAATCGTTAGGACTTAAGTCGGGCCGTACGGAGGATGATTAAACAATTCCATATTCTGTTGCTCCAAAAACTCAAATGTCAGTTACTCAATCAGCAGTTGCCGCACGGCGGGAACAGATGACTTTGTTTGGGTTCTCCTATTCTTGAAACACCCAAACAGTAGACTGACTTTTATTCTCGGGTTCATAAGAATAAATCCAAGATTCGTCATCTGATGAAACTTGATGAAGACTGATGATATTTTACACATTTTTTGAGAGGTCTCCGTTGAAACGATTCAGAGTTCTTCGGCAACAACTGACACAAGCCGCCATTTGTTCCTCAGTCAACAAATGCGGGATCCAACGAAAAACTAATTTTTTCACACCCAACTCATTATGTAAAATCTTTTGAATTGAGGTCCTAGAAATGCACAAGCAACTCTCGCGGTGAATTACATGACGATCTTCATTAATTATCTCGCGTACATTAGCGTTTTCCAGGGTGACCCCTGATTATTGTGTTTCTGGACTAGGATCATCGCTGAGATTGTGTGTCCACGTTTGGATTCACAGTACTAGCGAGAAATTGAGGATTGATGCTTCATTACCAAAAATAGCAACTAACTCGATAAGAAATTGTTGTTGCGATAAACTTCTTCTAAGTTGTAAAAAATCTTGTTCTCTCTAAAAAATGTTTCTCAACGATTTACTGTTCCGCACTCTTCATCACAAATAGTAATAACATTGGCAATTACTTTTCTAGCTTCGCCAGAAATAGTTTCCCCACGCGCACTATCAATATTAGAAAAAGTCTCAAATATTTATAAAACTAAATATCGCAAAGAAACTAAAAGTTAATAAATAAATAAAACCTTATGCCAATTACTTCTAAACGAGTAGATAAGCTGTTCATATAGTCCTGAATGTGAATTATTATACGAGGTGATATACTGTAGACTTATTATATAAAATATGTACTTCAAGCTTTTAAAAATTTAAGAACTTTAAACTATATAATATATATATAAAATAAACTGCAAAATAGAAATGTTCAATAATAGGTGTAACGCTACTGATCTTTTTAATATGAGAGAAAGCAGAGAGCCTATTTTATGACATCTAGTAAATTTGATGCAATATTTTTTGTATTTCTGAATTTTGTGCATTTCTTTGCATGTTCCATTTCGTGCATTTCTTTGCATGTTCCATTTCGTGCTGTCTATTGAAGTAAAAGAATGGGGTTGCACTACCTTATAAAAAAATTATAAAATAATTAATAGAGGCTATTTTTACAAATAATAAAATATCTATAACTATTTGCATTACTAGATGCATTACGTTAGAAAGGAATCTATTTTCATTACATTTCATTCATGTTTATAAAATATATAACATTTAACGCAAATTTTAATGAAACACATGTAATAAACTTCATATCCAAATATTAAACAATATTGCACTAAGTAGTAATATTCATTAGTTTTCGTTTTACCAATAAAAATTTGTTTATCAATTTCTTAATTGAAATTGGATAACCCTAATAGAGAGCACATTCCAATCGCATTCCTTTCGATCGTCTTCTTTCAAAAATCGCACTATAATAATTAGCCAATGAATACATTTATTGAAATAGTTACCCATATGTGAGAAATGATTACCCATAATATATATTAGGCATTGCATATCGTGTGCTAAATTTGACTTATGTTTCATGAGGATTATAATTTTTGACAATTGATTTACTTAAGTGTATTTATTAACCCTTGAATTTACACTTGATTTTTACTATTTACTGAGCCGAATCAAATCATTTACATTTATCTGACTTATGCATTACTGTAGTTGTTCCGTCAAGCAATTGACATTATTCGAACTTAAACTACTCTTTTATTTGTATACGCCTAACCCTAATATAAAATTGTGTTTAAGAATTTCAGAAGATTGTTATTGTGCCACCAGAGCTAAGCCATCAGCTTCAACCCCCTTTTACTGGTCCACTTTGCAATAAATACAAACCACGCTTCCCTCCGGGGTTCCCAATAACTTTTTTGCTTCTATCTCTTATTTAATTCTTGTGAAGGAGTCAGATTCAGATCGACCACGGACGAAACATATTCCTTCCAATTTTTCACAGTGTATTCAAAAATGAATACGAGCCAAGCCATTCCACAATTACACGTGACAATATCTTACGACGTAGTACATTTTTCATACTTTCCGTCGCATATTGGATTAGTAATTTTAGGTAACTTTACATATAGCTTCCCGAATGTCTGTGCCTCTAAACTAGTATTGTTTCCCTCAACCTTGTTTTTATTTGCTGCGTGAGGTCCACGTATTTTCCTTCCGCTTTTGTCCATAACGTTTCGGCATTTGCCTAGAAACATTTCCTCTGCTGATCTACATGCTTTCTAAAAAAAAAATCTCGCTCATTCTCTGACGCCTAATTTCTTATTTTGTAATGCCGTTTTCCGTTCATACTTTGCAAACTTGTTTATGCCATTTCGGCTTCTGCAAAAAAACAATTCTGCTTTTTCTCTACGTTTATGTTCCTTAAACTGCCATTTTGTTCGAAGCTCCTTTTCTTAGTGCTCTCTTCTACACTATCTAAATTCTTTGTGGAGAAAAGTATTTAGTATTGCTTTAGACTGCGTTTATATCTGTTGAAAATTTTGGACGACCACATATTTGTGCTGTGTCATATTTAAATTTTTGATCTTGGCTTCACTTGAATTCGCTGTTGTCCACAATACCTCAACTCACTTCTTCCTTTCTTGAACATAATGTTTCGTATTCTTATACTACAAATCCTTCTTTATATTTGTCAACATTTGTATTACTTTGGTACCTGGCTCTTGCTGCTTCAACGCTAAGGCGTCCATTTTTTTGAGCCACCAGTTTGTCTTCATTCATAGCTTTTAAGCGTTTCACTAGCAAACTAGTTATATACTTAACTTCTATTAACCTAATTCCCTTGTTACAATTATAGTGGAAATCTTGCTTAATGAACAAAATTTAAGTGTAACAAGGAAATCTGCCCTCGTTCAAATTTTGTTGTATATTAGATTGTTTTGTTTGCTTCATGTGTAAGCAGTTTATTTGATGAACGAATTAGTTAGAAAAGAAGGCAGTCGTCTACAGACAGTTTTTCCGCAAATAAGTGTGACAATTCAAATGTAGAACAAATCATTTATCGTTCATTAAACTCTATTGTATCTAATAAAAATTCGTGGAGGTATTGTATTCGCTACCCCATCTATCATATACTGGACGTTTTGTTATATGTGGCACAAAACAAAATTTGAACTTTTTAGTTTTGACAGTTTTTAGCTAGAAATTGACAAATAAATTAACAATTACGAGAGTCGATATAACAATCGCTGTTAAAAGTTCATCATACGTGACGAGGTATTACTGCGCTTTATTTTAATCCAGTATTTTCAAATCTAAATACAGCCAGCCACACATGACTTTCGCAACGTGCTCGCTCTATCAATAATTGCTCACAGAATCAGACACCTAATTATTATGCGATTAGTGTAGATTTCTGCTATGTTGCATTCATTCACAAAGGTTACCTGGTGGCACACAAAAATAAACAACATTGCCACAACAACACCACAGATACCTTGAAATCAACAGAATGTAGTAGATTAAAATCAGTAGCACAATTGTTTAATAGTCTGCACCATACGTAACATCATCAGATCCTCACTCTAACTTATTTCAGTTTACAAGTTAAATAAACTAACAATACAATTTCTTATTACACAGCAGGTCCGTAATATTCCTATTTGTGGGTATTCCAAAGGCTGTGGTCGCAATTTATCTTAAGCTCTATTACTAAAAATTGACCATTATTATTTCACACTAGCACTTAAATGAGCTAAGCTGAAATGCATTTCTCAATGACAAAATAACTATATGTAAGTACCTTACACATTATCTCTATTGTTTCTCAACATTTATAATAACATTCTAATCATTCTTAATATTTCCTAACTCCCACCTGTCTTAGTTTTTTAACATGCTCTCAACAAAGACATGTTACAAACTAATATGACGTTTTTTTTGTCGTCCCATACATGAATAAACAAAGCACTAAGCAGATTACTTTAAGATCTCCTCACGTATATCGTGAATGTTTTCGGAACGAATTCGCTTTTTTTTTCTCGTTTCTGTTTCCTGCAATATCGCTGCAACGTCAACATGTCCGTCTGCCACAGCCTACAACTAGAAGATTTAATAAGTCGCCCTTTTCTTCCGCAAACTTGCGTAAATCCAAACGCACTTGACGTTTCTTGACAGCTACATAGTCTTACTATATTTGACTGATTCGTATGTGTGTAACGGTCTTCTTCCCTAAGATTTTGTTTACTAGGTCCAGCTCAATCCCAAATCAGTTTGTTGATACATATATGTATGTTACATATGTATTTTTATTTCGAATCCCTTTTCAGTTAAGATTCGGAGGATTAAATGTATTGAAGAGATGCTTGAATTTACCAATGGATGTTTCATAAAGACACATAATGTTTATTCAATAAAAGGAGCAATTTTGTTAATGGCTGATTTAATATAACGCAATTTGAAGAATTGTTCTTATAATATGAAGCAATCTTACGCCATAGAATGGAAAGTGTCCGATTGAAATATTTTATTTGTTCAAAGATGTTGTCCTGTTGTGTAGTAGATAAAGCTGTTCGTAATCAATTTTGTAGTAATAGGATATAGAGTGTCAAAAGTTGCACATTTGTTTATATAAATTATTTTAATTAAAAACATGGTACATCGATAATATAAGTATTAATTGAAATCAATAGAGCAATTGTATCATTGGGCACTGCCGAATCAGCAGTCAGCATATTCATTTATTAAAAAATATATTGAAGGTTTGTAACAAGGTTATTAATAAATGGACCAACTTATTTCATAATGTAGATGTGATGAGTAAATAAATCTTAATATATACTTTTGTTATGATTAAATTATGTAAATTATAAACATTATTTTAAAAAGTAATACTAAAGAATTGTGTTTTTCCTTTAGCATTTTAAGCGATAAATTAAGGCATTCTAAACTTAGCTTTCCATCATATAACATATCTTTAACATAGGTCTAAAATTAAATAATAATATCTTTTACCTAGCTCGTTCATTAGATTATTATTATTTCTTTTGTATTAAGTCTTTTAAATCTTGCCAAGTGCTAAAGTTTGTAATTTAATTTTAGTAAAGTAGATTTAAGTAATTTTTTTTATAAATAGTTTTCAGTTTTTTTCCATCCAAACCCAATTATATTCACTCGTCAAACAAGAAGTAAACCGCAGCTGCCAATACAGTCCAATGTATTCAAGAACGTAAGAGAAATTAGTACAATTAGTCACTGTATTACTTACACTGTATTCAGTTTGGTAAACAAGGAAATAATGCGCTTCGTGTTCGATAAACATTGAATATAAAAATGTTACAAAAAATTCAGTAATTTAATTTTTAGAAATATGGTTTTATTTCAAATTCATATTATATGGTACTAGCGGACCCAACAGATTTGTTTTGCCTCCTACCTGGTCTCTATATTAGCCTACAAACAGCTCTACTATCCGCAATGCCGCACCTCTGGCGCGGCTAACTTTGCTGATCACATTGCCGCGGGTCCCGGCAGGAACCACGAACGGCCTCTAGGGTTCTGTTACCGTTCTCTCGGTGTCCCGGTGGAACCTAACGGAAACAGAAACCCGTTGTATTTCCTGTTGTACCCGTTCTTTTTCCCGTTTTCTCCCGTTTTCCCGTTTCTCCCGTTGTAACAATCAAAACAGAAATTTTGCCCATTCAAAATATTGTACGTACCCAAATACCTAGGTATATCAATTTCCATGGCGATCGGTTGAACGGTGTAGAATTTTATTTGCTACAGCGCGTTTAGTGCAAGTTACAACGAAGTGGGTAGCATAAAAATCTTCACCCTGAAATAATACATATATGTGTCAACTCACATGATGACATTGTGAAAGGGAAAATGCATTATAAATATTTTATATATGTGAAAAATATGGTAAGCACTATTATATATCACTTACTTTGTGGCTCGAGTTTCGGACGTGGGTCCATTATCGAAATGACTGTTGTTAGATAACAACTTGAGTTTCGGACGTGGGTCCATTATCGAACTGGCTGTTGTTAGATAACAACAGTAAGTTTGATAATGGACTCACGTCCGAAACTCGAGTTATAAA
>WYDF02266500.1:0-18582 GCA_009867245.2 Adranes taylori
TTTTTTCCCCAAATTTTGACAACCGGAAGTGTCCTGTTATCCGCCATATTGAATTTTTATTTGACAGCTGTCAAAATCAATACCAGTTCCAAAATAACGAAAAAATAGAGCTCCACGGAACGATTATCATTTTAGAACGAGTTAAGGTAAGGTCTGAGAGGCTGAGAGGCTGCTTTAGAATCCGCTATCTCCTACTACAAAAATTCATGGTATTTTAAATTGAACACTGGAAAAATTTATATTTTTTACAACGAAAACTTTTACCTCGATATGTCCGAATGTACTCTAAAATCTAGAAAATATGGTGGAATTTTTAATGATTTTATTGGTATTCCTATTGAAATAAGTTGAGTATTTCGCTATACAAATGGATATCTATGTTTCTTCCAAAAAGATAATGACACAAATAAAACAATATTTTATGAATTCAATGAATTTACGCGTCGGGTAGTTAAACTTTCAATCAGAGGCGTTCCTCCCACTTCAATTACAACCTACTTTTTCAAAAAAGTAACTAATTACAAATACAAAGTACATGTCTTAAAAAAGGAGTTATATGCATTTAATTACAATTACATGAAAAATGGAATTATCAATTACTTTCATGATAAAGTAATAAATTGTGATAAAATTGAGAAATAGTTACGTTTAAAAGTTTTAAATAATTAAAAGTGTTCAACTATATGATTCAAATTTCGGTCCAAATATAGATATTTATTAAGTAAAAAAATAGATATTTATTAGAAATTTTTACATGTAAGCACAATCCAGATTTTTGCGATTGCGATTTCAAATGACGGACAATAACGTTGACTCTAAATATAATTCAAAATTTATTAGGCTGATCCAGTTTTCTTCTTCCATTAAAAAAAAAAATAATAATAAAGCAAATAAAGAGTGACGAACTAAATATGATTGTTCGTATTTTATTGCTTTATTTGTCTTCAGGTATGAGTACAGTTCTGGAATGAAACTTCTTAACGGCGTTGAAGTTGCAATTGTTGACGTTGACTGGATTAAATAAATGATCCTTGGTTGAATAATATGTGGATGAAGGTCAAATCGAACATTGGCAGATGTAGAACTTTATCGATCAAACGTTATGATAATTGGCTTTTTGTTGATCAATAATGATGTTGTGAATATTGACTAATAATCTGCGTTTCTAGGTCACATCTTCTTCTCATCTCACTCTCCATATCTTGCATAGATGTCAAGGATAATGGGAAAATAGTATGACAATAAGAGTAGAAGAAAATGATAATTAATTGGGAATCGAAAGATTCAGCAGAAAATGTGTCATCGGATTCTTAATATTTTTTTCTTTCGTACAAGTTGAATTTTATTTTATAGAATTATAATTTATTTATTTTACTAATTCCTAGATTTAATATGTTGCTTGAATATTTGAAATTTTACTATAGCGCTTTAATATCAGATCAATGCTGGTTGCGATAGTTCTTGCTGACCAAAAGAAATTGACTAGGTCTTATTTCAGAATTAAAGCTTTGGACTAGCGCGATTGGGTTCTCGCAGCCATCCAAAGACAATAACTCAAAAATTGCGTCTCTCGATCACTGGCCTGGATGCCTCCTTTTATGCGAATTTTCTGGGAAGTAAGCTTGTCCTGATGCATCCGTTGAGCTGTGGCGTATTGCCTAAGCCGATGGCAATCGATGGCGTCTGCCGCAAAAAAGGCGGAGTTTGAAAGAAGCCTCTGCTACAACATTTTTAGGAAGGTTATACTTCCGACCAATCAAAAGTTTCTTTACCATACGTTAAGAAAATTTAAGGATCAAAGTTGCATTATTTTGTTGACGGTTATCTAGTGAAAATGCAAGTAGTGGTGGGTAACACCAGCGGTGGAAATAGTAGATTGATGTGGTCAAAATCTCAAAGTATCGCATAGAAAACGCCTCCTTGAAAAATACGTTAAACTAATATCAGATTTGTTGAAAGCCAAACGGGTAAAAAGCTTATCCGTCATTCAGAAATGTGGTGCGTGCAATACTTGATGTGAAACAAATATTCACCGACAAAGAAAAACGTTAAAACCCGTTACTTTTTTCAGTAAAAAAACATGCCATCGTAGAAGAAATACGTAAATCTTAAAATAAATGACAATGCACCTGCATGTAGATGAAAGCATACCGCTCGGTGTCGGCATTAGCACAAAACTTTGACGCGACATATGCCGTCTCCTAACTCGTGTGTGTGTGTGATTTACCGGAAGCTAACCGTTTTCTGGATTTTTAATTTTTTTTAAATGTTTTTAGATTATGATGGATAGTTTATATTTTTTCTTGATTTAACTAATTTATTATGATTAGTTCATTGGATAGGTTGTATATTAGATTATATTTAATTGCATATTATATTTCTTTGATGAATTAGATTAGTCAATTTAGATATATTGTTAGAGGATTTCTCATTTAACTTATGATTTATTAAGGAATTGCTTATTGCGACTATTAATTAGTTGAATTAATGAAAATCCTGTGTCAAAGGCAACTTAATACTAAAGTAATTACTTTTGTGTTATAATTCGCAATATGTGTATATAGTTTCTTTTCATTATAATCCGTTTTTCAAAATTAATGTCAGAGAACGCATTCCTTCTGGAAGCGTTGACTATTCTGGAAAATGAGAATAAGCGCTCTACTAGTTCTGATGAGGGAAGAGCAGTGTTATATTTAAAAAATACTTTTTTCACCCATGGATAACTGTGTAGCATGGTAATACAATTTTTTAAATCATTTAAATACTGCAATACTTCCAACTGTACCCTATTGTTGTTTTCAACACAAGAAGTTGCATCTTCATTAAAATCGAAAGAATCCTTTTTTGGAATGTCTTTCGCCAACTGTGTAGGAAATGAAACTGTTTCTAAATCTTGAAAATGCAATAATTCACATTCTGACATTGGAAGCTGCTTTAAATCTTCTTTACTTAATCTAGCTTTTTTCTCTACTATTGGAACCCAACATTACTTAAATTCGGGATGAGAAATTCTCGCCACACCCAAAATGGCATGGCGATCTTGTGACATCAGTAGTTTTTCACATCTTTTCTCTATACCTTCAATTGCACTATTCAACAGTGTATTTCCACCAGATTTGAGTACCTTAGCCTTTAATTTATTTAATTTATTTTTGAGTAAAATTATGGTAGGCAAAAGAGAGCCATAAAATATATTGGTTTCAGTTTTCAGAAAATCTAATGTTTCTGTTAAAGGTTTAGTAATTTCATGGTACTCTTTGAGGTAAAGAAATTCATTGTCGGTAAAAAATTGCAGCTCAAATTTTGGAAAAGGAGTAAATAACATTCGGAAATGATTTGATTTATAATGTCATGTAATGAGTTATATCTAGTTACGCCTGGCGAACTAAGTGTATGTCCCAAGTGTGATTGATCGTCGGCCGATTTGCTTTTTCCACAATTTACACTTTGCAATAGTATCCATATGTCTATTGCGAAGAATAACGTTACTTTCAATAACCTTATTTATATCTGTAGTTCCTATTAAATTAATTCAATGACTGGGACAACGTTTATGCTGTGGCAATATTACATAATATTATTGTCACTTACGTTGGCTTCCAATGGATCTTGTTCAAGTACCCCTTCTAATTGTAATTCTGGACCAGGCATTTTAATAAACTCTATATCTTCTGAATCCTCCTCAAAATTCGATGCCTCTTCATTTTTTTCACGAATTCCATTAATGCTGAAGATTTCAAAAGCTATTATAAATTTTTATGCATTATCTGTTACATTAGCAACAATTTTTTCGGGATTAAAAAATTATTTGTCGTACAAAGTTTTCAACTTAGGTGCAATATTTTTATGATCGTGTGCCTTTAAAACGTTCACAAGATAAAGCTACTGACGTTCTGGAATAATCATTTGTATGTTCAACATATAGGTCGTCCAACCCATTTATAGCGGTTTTTCTTGTCATAACTCATAAATTTGATCGTTGGAACAAATTTATAAAACATTTATTTTCAATAACTGAAATAGGACTAATAGTATTTATTATGAAGTTTAGGATTCTGCTATCAAACTCTTTCTGGCTGGTAAATTTTGATGATCTTGAACATTCTCCTAATTTTGTGGATTTGGATTGCTTAGTACTGCTGGAAATTTTTCTTGTTTTAGAGAAGTTCTCATTTTTTCCTTTAGGTAGGTTTCATAGTCAGACTAGGTCTTCTAGGATCAGATTAGGTCAGACTAGGGTTTCAATAATATTTGTTGTTGCACCTTTGGAACCCCTTATTGTTTTACTTGCTGGCAAACAAATTTGGCACTGAGCATGAATAATATATTGATCGTTGCTGGTAATTTTGAAATATTTTCCATTTAGTACTGTATAATGAATGTCAATTTCAACACATTGTTCACTTGATGTTGATATTGCATCGATTTCTTTAACAACACAAATTTGATCTTGGGAAGTTTGTGTAAAAAAGTTGAGAATAGTTTTTTGCTTTTTATTTTTGTCTTGGACAGTATTAGGAAAGTAGTTGGGCTCATCATCGGAAGAATTATGAAATGGATCTGTATCTTCATCCTTCATCAGATATGACATGATGATTTTTTTATCTTTAAAGATAAAGCTGACAACTGTTTAGATTTTTGTAATTATATCCTTTTTTACAAATAAAAAACTGTTTTAAATATATATTTCAATTGGCCTGACGAAACTGCCTCATGAAAAGAGATCACTCGACCCGAGAACATCTCCTGCAATCTTTCACGCGGACGACGTGCTGTATGGGTCGTAGCTCCATCCTGTTGGAACCAGAAGTCCTCTAGGTTATGTTCTTCGCCATACTTTTCAAATTTCGGGCGCAGAAAATTCTTCAACATGTTGCAGTATCGATTGGAATTTACAATAACCGTAATTTCACCCTCTTCAAAAAAGTGAGGTCCAATGACGCCTATAGACGACATTGCACACCAAGCGGTCACTTTTGGGCTGTGAAGAGGTCGTTAGTGGAGTTGTCGGCGGTTTCCAGCAGCCCAGTAGCGAAAATTTTGTTTGTTCCCTATGCCAGAAAGGCGGAAATGGGCTTTATTGCTACTCCACAGAATGCCAGTGGGAGGCACAGCTCCGAGGATCCCATTACAGCAATTCATACGTCTTCCCCAGTCTGCTGGAGACAATTACTAAGCAAGAATAATCTTGTATGGGTATAAATGAAGATTAGTATGTAAAATTCGCCTCACAGTTCTATCCGAAATCCGAAGAGTTAAGTCATGTTCCCGTGCTGAGTGCGTTGGAGACAGCTCAATCGATTCCCTCACCACCGCAGCGATGTTTCAGGGTGTTCTCACATTTTTGGGGCGTCCGGGTGATATTTGATTTTCTCTTCAGTGCATATCCTGTTGCCCTTACTCTTTGAACTCAGAGCAAAATCGTTTTCTGGTCTGGAACACTTTCATTCGCACGTAAACCGAATCGCGTGCGAAACGCTCACTGAGTCGCAGTTACAGATTCACCATTTAAAAAAAAGCCTCCACTACAAAGCCTCGATGCTCACCCGACCACGACATGGTGACGACTGAAAACTTTATTATGTATGCTACCTAATGGAGTGGAGTGTCCGCTCTCCACCAGCTTTGGAATCTCACAGTGATTTTTCGTAATGTGGGAGTTATTTCTGCCGCACCCTGTATATATATATATATATATATATACCTTAATCTATGAAATTTTTCATAGTACATAAACTTGACATTATTTTCAGTTTTACCCTGAAAAAGTAGTTTGGGAAACAATCGTAGGGAAATTAAAATACTTTCAACCTAGTTTAAATTAAAAAAGGCTTTCTAAAAATACTAAACTGAAAATAAGTTTCTGTGACGATAATATGAAGATAATCCGTATATTATTCACCAGCCTACGTTTTCTGTATTTATTTAGCCATCTTTAAAATGGCTTAAAAAGCACAAATTGTGCTTAAGTATAAATATTTTTTATTTTAATTAAAATCATTTCTATATAAGAAACCGAAAAATACAATTACTATTTAAATCACACCAAAACATTTCATTCTTTTGTAGTAGTCGCGACCTCCTGATAGTGCCTATGGGTCCAACTGGGACAGCATTTATTTTACTTATAAATTAATTAAACTGTATTGTATTTTACAAGTCAAAATGAAATATTTGCAACCCTACAATGACATTACTATATAATAACAAGTTTATTTAGACAGTTAGTTCATCATTTCAATGAAGTAAATTAGAATAATAGGAATAAATAAGTAGTTACCTATTTACCCTATAAAACGTGCTTTATATACCATTTGGACATAATATATTTTCTTAGTTCATAATGTTTAAACTACTTAATATAAAATACATATCAAAAATATAAGTATCTACTTATTGTCATTATCTTGAGATAAACAATTTCACTATTTCAACAAATGGGATACGAGTTCTAGTGACCGTAGTATACGCAAGTTGATGCAGGACATTTCTTGTTTTTAGACCACATGTATATCGTATACATACATTTAAAAATAATTGTAATTAGAAAAAGTAAATGTAATTAAAAAAGTAATTGTACTTATAAGAAGTAATTGTAATTAGATAATTTACAATCTAATTCTTCTTTCTTCTGATCATTTGCGTAGTCAACAACTTATTATTTCCTTAGGAAAAAATAATTCTAATCTTGATTCCCATACAGAAATTCTAGATGCTACTCATACAAAAGTGTCATATTCTGAATGTTTTAAATCGCATTTTATTCTGTGAAGTAAAGTTGAAACTCTGACGTATTTAATAATATTTGCAACTTCCTAACTAATTTTATAGCAAAAAAAATGCTCAATTAACCAAAACATTTCATAGAATCTAGCCATGTTGAATAATTTAGATGAGTTATGAGTATTGAACGTACAAGAAGTACATATAGTAGAATTAAATTAACACGAATACAATTATCCTCGTTAAAGTAGATACATTAAAAATATAGAAATATTTCTAATATGTTTGAAGCTCATTTTATTCGCAAGATTAAAGGTATAGGATTATTTTTGTAGTCATGATGTTTCGATTGCGATTATCTTTGATGAATTCTAGCTAGGATGACCATTTGTAAAGTATAACAGTAAAGTATAACCATTTTAAATGTTACATTTTCTCTGGTTAACTAATTCAACAATGCACCATTTATGAATAATTTCTTAATAAAACACAAAATGACTTGTACTGGGAATAGGTAGGAAAAATTAGAAGACAATTTTTCTTCTTTTCCAAAGAAAACCTTGCAACAAATATGGAGTATAGTTTTAAAAAGTCAGCAACCACCAAAGGAAATATTGCGTTGCTTTAGTAACATTAACTCTACATCATAATGAGGCACTACAACATAAATCTATTACATCACAAAACTTGGAGCAGATATACTGGAATAATGCATGATATTTTATGTAACACTAAAACGTTGACCAGTTCTCGTTCACAAGCGTAGACAAGTATTGTATAGCGATCGCTAGAGCTTACTAAAAAATTTTCAGAAACACAACTTATTTAAGATAGTAGTTGTACAAGTCAAGATGAGTCCAAAGAAAATGTAAGCAAAAAAGATATCTCAGGAAAATTTCAAAAAATATAGAAGTTATGACGTTTTAAATTGGCAACAGCACTTCCTTAGGAACCTTTTTTACTTCTAAAGCTTTAGATAAACGGGCAAAAAACTAAAGCTATAGACAAACGGGCAAAAAACGTAACCAGAAAAATTAGGGTGAATACAAGTAACAGGAATTTTGTATACTTTCTTTTAGAGCACTAGCTTCGTATAAGTATGCCAAAATCCCATGGAAAGTTAAGTTTTAAAATATCACCTATCTTCGATTTATTCTTTAAATTATTCTCGTACATTAGTTTATAAATATACATTAATAACTACTTTTAGAAATTATTATAATGATACTAGGAAACAGAAAAATCAACATTACAACTATTTCAACATCAGTGATAAATATCGTAATACTAGAAAACTCATTACAAAGAAACAATAAATAACCACCTTTCTTGCAAAACAACTGTTGAAATCCAATAACAGACAGAAGAAACTATGAAACTTCTTCCAAATACTTTCGTAGTAGAATGTTTGATGTTTGCTAGTTGAAAGCTACCGGAATTTCTTAGTAAACAACTCTGGACTGCGACGTAAACACATCGCCTTTGAGTTTGAATTTGCTTTGCACGCGAATTTTACAAGCCATATCTATAGTAAAGGAGGAAGATAGCTTGTATTTCCGTTCAATAAAACAAAGAATATCTAATAAATATGTTTTCTTATTCTGCGGATGCAAACAAACAACTAAATACAGGGGTGCTTCATAACCTTTGAGTACCTATTTTAGATAATATCGTTATACTATAGCGTAATCTACAATCTACAATGTTTATTATCGGTTAATTAATATAGCAAACTTTCCTAGAAATTGTTAAAGCGAAGCGCATAAATTTTTTTGTCGGTAAGAATTACTGTTGAAGCCATACATTTTTTTGTTGGAATTCTTCTTCGTAAAAACAAATACAAATACCTCTCTCCCTTTGTCTCTCTTACTCTCTCACAAACGAAAATATTAACAAAAAGACTATGTAAAAAACACATAGCTAACTTAAACCAGAACGACCATTGTTTCAACATTACTGGCTTTTTCGTTACTTTGTAAACATTTTTCTGCATGCTAGTACAATGGTGTTTGTTGTGACCATTCTGTGCGATCTTTCTCGTCTGCTCTCTTTTTATTTACATTAACTTAGCTTTGGAGTGAAAGTTTTTTTAACGAATTAATAATATTCGGCTATTTATATTAAGTTATTAAACTAATGAATACTAAACTATTACGATTTAAATTAATTCATAATTAATTAACATTGTAATAATTTAGTCTCTTTATTTACACGAACTTAGCTTTGGCGTGAAAGCTTCTTTTTTAACGATTTAATTTATTTGACTATTTATATTAATTTATTAAATTAATAATTACCAAATTATTACGATGTTAATTAATTCATAATTAATTAACATCGTACTAATTTAGTCTCTTTATTTAAATAAACTTAGTTTTGGCGTGAGAGTTCTTTTAACGAATTAATTTATTTGGTTATTTCTATTAACTTATTAAATTAATGATTACTAAACTATTGCGATGTAAAATTAATATAAATGCCAAATAAATGAATTCGTTGAAAACAAAACAAAAAATTCACGCAAAAGCTAAGTTCGTGTAAATAAACAAAGCATAACAGAAAGAACGAACAGAATGGTCACAACAAATGCCGTCTTACTCACGAGCAGCCAAATATTTACAAAATAACAATAAAAGCCATTAATGTATAAAGAATGTATGCGTTCGTTCACGTTTAAGTTAGCTATATGTTTTGTACATAGCCTTTTTGAACATATTTTCGTTTGCGATTATGCGAGAGAGAGAGAGAGAGGGGGAGAGAGAGAGGGAGAGAGAGAGAGAGAGAGAGGTGTCTTATATTAGTTTTTACGAACAAGAATTGCGACAAAAAAATTTAAGTCTTAAACGGTTATTCTTACTGAGAAATTCCTATGAATTACGTTTTCATAATTTCTAGGAAATTTTGCTAAATCAAAGCTTCACTCTGGTTTTGTTTCGGAGAATTATCAGTAAGCCGTTAGGATTTTCATCCTAACCGTCAACTTCTATTGGTGTTGATTCTGTGTTCCCGGAGATTATGTGTTTCCGGAAATTTTCGGAGAATTTTAGCAGCGGATAGTTTCAATTCGATGTTTCTCAAGGTTTCGCGCACGTAGTGTTATTATCTCCGCACACTATACACAAAAAGTGTATCACCCCCAAAACTGGCATGAAAAAGATCCACACAATCTAATTTCCAGCAGACGCAATTTTGAATTTGGAATTTTGGAATTTTGGAATTTTGGAATTTTGGAATTTTGGAATTTTGGAATTTTGGAATTTTGCAATTTTGCATTTTTGAATTTGTAATTTTGAATTTGTTAGTGCGGCTAGCATTAACCCGCATCTTGAAGCCACAATTTGCAATTACAATGATCAGATCTGTCTTTTGGTCAGCGAATGATTATCCCGACCTTAAGTGTGGTTTGCTCAAAGTAGCGCCAAAGTCAATATTAAGTTAATCAGTTATCAAATACATTCAAACCAAATCTATAATCATATATATATAATAAATTACTAAGTATCTAAGTATCAAGTATTACACGACACACCGTTTTGCAGGCTCTTTTGATTCTTCTTATTTTCACTTTTCTTTTCTTTTCTCGTATTTACACTGTTATCGGAATATCGTCATATCATTCAACTAAATGGATAAATGAGTAAAATATTCAAAAGCCATCAATTAAATAAATAAATAACGCAATAATTAAACGAATCAAGAATTGACTTATTACAAAGCAATTGGAACGAAGAAAAGAACTGCGAGGTATAATAACAAGTTTTTATCCATGCAGCCAACGAACTATACGTATAGAATCGACGACTTAGGTCTCAAACTAAACAACATTCGTTTTCGCAATGTTCGCAACGCAACGTTCGAAAAGGGGTGGAGCAGGAAAAGCAGAGTCAGTTGCAGCGGAAGGAAAGAAAGCTACGTTTATTTTTAGGTTGCATGGAGTGCAGAATATGGAAAAAAAGCTCCGTATTAAGAGCGAAACAGAGAGAGCAATAAGTTTTTTCTCTTTTGTGGAGACCAATCCATTTTCTTATTATCTATTTTTTTATTATAGATTTTCGGTTTTGCGATTTCGAATTCAAGCAAACAGAGCCGCTAGCAAAGATACACGCGTTCATGACGCATTGCAGCTCAGAGGAGGAGGAATCAGTGTTAACTACCACAAAACCATACAACACGCAAAACGTTTCGTATTTCCATGTGTTAGAGATAGGCAGTAGAGAAACGAGAAAGAGAATAAATGTCGCGCGCATATTTTATGGCCTTCCTTTTCGTTGTTTTGTTTAAATAGATTGAGAACACCTGTCAGAAGGGATTAAGGTGATTTATAGATTCTCGGTTTAAGCAGTTGTTAAGAGAGCGACAGAGAGAGAGAGAGAGAGCAATATGTTTCGTTCTCTATTATAGTGTCTTCTTTACGCGCTCAGTTTTTTTATTATAGAGTTTCGTTCTTGGTCATTTCATATTTTCCAATAAACAGATCTTAATAGGATTGTAGAAGCTGAGTTCATTAACTCGTTGAGCGGAAGGTTTTTACGAACTCTCCTTTTATGGGGTCATTCCATGTCAAATCAACCAAAAAATTCAACCTGACCATTTCTGAATCCTATGAAACTTTCTGAGATTATTCTCTTTAATGATATAAATGAGAATATTGTTTTGTTTTCGATTTTTTTTATCTTTTTGGGTTTTGGTATAAATAATTTTAAAATTTTGGAAAAATAGAAATTCTTGGCATGCATTAACTTTTTAATTCTTGAATTACTAAAGTTCTTTATGGCCTAGGGAGATGGTTTATACCTTATTTTAAAGGGAATTTCATAAGGTTTAATATGATATTCTAGACATGAACATGTTTGGTGAAATATTTTTTTTCAAATTCCAAAACAAAAATTTTCAAGATTTTGAAAAAAATATATGTTTCTTGCAGTGTCATAAGCTTTAAGTCCTAAAATTTACAGAGTGGGATCCCCATGGGATCAGGAGATATCACAAAAATTAGTGTATTAAAAAAATAAAAATTAAATAGAATTTTTTTAAGTTAAAACATTAAGATATTTTTCAAAAATATATATATTCTGTGCAATATTATTAGCTTTCAATCTATTTTGAGAGTATTTTTAGATAATTATTTACTAAAAATTAAAATTTTTATACAAAATTAGAAAATAATTATCTAAAAATACTAAAATTGATAGCTAATAATTTGCAGAGAACATATATTTTTTTGAAAAATATTTAAATGTGCTAACTTAAAAAAATTCTATTTTCTTCATTTTTTTTACTAAACTTATTTTGTGGAGTAATTTAAAAGTGTTTAATAAATTAGTTTCAACACTACTAATAATTTAAATTTATTATATTCTCGTTGGAATAAAGTTTTATAAAAATCGGCTACGCAGCCACGAAAATATAATTTAAAAGACATTGAAAACTGTTTTGACTTCCTTTAATTTACAACATTTAAAATAAAACGACAAGTAAAGTGAATCCATTATAAAGTCAAAGAGAAAAATCGTTTCAAAAAAGCTGATTAAAGATAAAATATGATAGAAATTAAAAAGAAGTAACATGAAGTGAAGAGTATGAAAAATTCAACTGTCAAAACAAATGATTTTCGTTTATTTTTTGTCGACACACTTCATTTGATACGCTTGATTTCAATGTGCCGCTGTGTCAAATTACTATTTTTATATCAAGCGTGAAACTACATTTAAGTGCTCAAATCCAGTCAAGTCAAATTATATCAAAATCTAAAATAATTATCCTCTTTAAACTAGAGTCAATATTTTTGTCTATAAACATAACTTTCAAGTTTATGGAAGAAACTAACATTTAAAGAACTGCAAGTTCATTTATTGATAGTTTCATCGACGATTTGTATATTATATCATGCATATTTTCGTTTGTTCTCCATGCCTATTTTCTACTGCAACTGACTCGACGCAAACTGAACAATGAACCATGTCACTTCACAGTTTTGGATGCGTATTCCTCTTGGCCAATGCATTGCGTAGCTCATTATCATATGCAAACGGAATAAATATGTTGGCGATAGATGTGTGCTTGCTTTCTGCAATGTATATATGCAAGCACGCATAATTAAATATTTTCTTCCTGCTTTTCTGAAGTAGAAAACTATGCTAATGTGTTCGAAGTAGAAATCCTTTTCTTTTTATTATTAAATTAGTTTTCAATGAACAATTAAAAAGAAATGGCGGAAAAAACAATTTTATAAACAATAATTCATATATTCCAAATGGGAACAAGTTCTTTTCAAATGACATCGCGCTACATCAGGTTCCAAACATGCAACGCGAGAACAACACGTTCTTTAAGGAACGACAGATCAGTAGCAACCAAACATCAAATTTTGATAACCGAAAAGTGACGATTCAAATCAGATAAATCTGTTCAAAGAGGTTTACTGTTATCAGTGATCATAATAGTACTACAATATTATTACTGCTGTTCAGTATGCATCAACATGAATATTGTTTTGATATCGTTCCTCGAAATACTTGTAGAATAATATTTAAATATTATCACATTTTTTGTATTTACTTATATTACAATATATGATGAAGGGGATTCCCCGAAAGTAAACTGCCATAAGTTAACCACTGATAGCAAATATCATCCGGATTATGAATATAGGTCCTAGAAAAGTTTATTCATAGAAAAGATAATAAATATATGTAGAAAGTAATACATAATAAAATATCTTCATAGATTAAAATTGCTATGCTTCATTGCAGGATGCTTATGAGCTGAGCTCCTAAATACGAGCGAATGATATTAGTCTATAATCTGGTATGTAGCTTCGTGCAGGTCTAAAAAATTTCATAAGCCAATTAAATTAAAATATATGTTGAAAACGCAATTGTTAGATATCAATTAACCAAGCAACGTACTCGATTGATTCGTGAAAAAAAGGTTGACAATAAAACGCTGTGATGTGGTGCAAGCCTTAGTTAAAACGCATGGCCTTATAATTTGTGTAATAAATAAATCTGTATGCGTGTTCACAAAAGCATGTTTATACATTTGAGAAGATGAGTGAAGTTTTCACGCTTCATTAATTACATACAAATGAGTAGTATCTTATTAAATTATATATGACCTACAAATTAATCAAATTCAAGTGATATATTTTTCATATATTAAAAAGTTTGTTTATTTTAATGTTGTGAGACGAACGAGGAACGGTTTCGTATTGTTATATGCTAATTGGTACCAAAAACCAATCAGAATTGCATATGAGATAAATAAATTTTTAATACATCAAATGTGCCAATAGCAAATTGATGGCTGCTTCATTTGGAAATGTATCTCCTGTACTGACGTTCTCTCAAACGTGCATAATAAACTCATCCTTACGGTAAAGATCTCCAAAATGGAAAACGAGTTAACATCCAGCGCACGACCAACCGCAAGCCAACAGTCTCGGAATAAGCCCTAGGAGTATAGCCTATAAATTACAAACACGTTCTAGCGCCATGTTGACACTCAACAATAAATAAGCTTGTCCGATGCGGGCTTCACCAGGTGCCTTACAATTTAATTTAAAAACCTCTCAAATATGCCAACCTATTATAGCATAAATTATTTTTCATTTCAAAGACATTTTATACTTGGGAAATTAAAACTTGTAAGAGCAGAAAATTGGTTGCTATGTGACACTAATCATCAGAGGCGAGTGATCACATCAGACTTCTTCATCCTTAGCATTGCAGGATGGATTCCCTCAAACTCGCCCTCGAGTTGCAACCAACAAAAGCCCATTGGATCAACGGCTGTTCCCATTGGATCAACGGCTGTTCCCATTGGATCAAAGGAGTAGTCGGTCTCTTATAATTTGCCCCAGTACCAAGATATTCCTAATTCGAGCAATAAACAAGACACTACAAGATCAGTCAATTTATGTCAAGATTTGCATATCAAATTTTCCATGCCTCGTTTAACTGAGTGGTGAGAGTCGCATATATACCCCAACTTCACAAAATTATAAAATAACAAATATAATTCCAAAATAACAACCAATTAATGGAATATTCTCAGCATGATTTAAATTGATAACTCAATGCAATTTACCTAAACAGAAGATGTTGATGCCGGTATCTAATAGACAAGTTTCATAACACAACTGTATGAACATAACACAACCTTACCTGTGCGGAAGACCAATACAATAACATACTGCTTCACGTGCTAAAAATCTCACACAACTCTTATCTGTTTCTTAAATCATAAACATAAAGCGATATAAGCGATGTTGCAAGCTTGCAATAAACTGTTCATTGATTTTCTCATTGTGTACTGTGTAGTTTAAACAAATAATATATGCTCCTAAGTAAACAAAGTCTGATTTTCTATATCATTGTTTTGAATAACATAATGAGTTTTTTCTTTATTAAATGGTATTCTTTGATTAAACTGAAATTTTATTTATGTGTGAATTGAAGAGAATTATTTTTAATTTTCGACAGTCCGTATATCAACGTACATGTAATAGAATTTATAATTTAATTCCTTCGTTGAAAGTTATAAAAGTTTTGTTAAAGTTGAGTTTTATTTTGTTAATGTTAAGATGTTTGAGTTTTACATAAACAAAAGTTTGGTGAGTTTTAAATAACCTATTAGTGATTCTAAAAAGGTTAGGAGAAAAGGTGAAGTGCATTACGCGTATAAAAACTGTAAGAATCGATTTTATATGAGGGAAGAAAAGTCATAAAGTTCTTTAGATTTCCATTCGTTTCGGCTACGTAACTATTAAACATTGTCAAAAAGTATCGACATAAATGTATATTTATTTACACTAACAAAAAATACAAGCACTCCAAGCCAAAAAAAAAAACCGCTACAAATACATACTTTTCCATTTATAATCTAGTTTTCATATATAGGCATAGAACAAATACTGTATACTATATTTATATTAGTTGTTTCATTTTACATAAAATATTATTTTAAAAATAAAAATAAAATATAAAACAGTATTTCAAATCTTTTATATGTAAAACTAAATATTAAAAATACTTTGGTACTTAAATTTGTTGAATTATTTGATTATTGTTTAAAGTATTTCATGATTATTGCTATATTTATGAAATACTCCTTTTATTAGTGTAAATCTATAACTTGTCCTTTAACTTTTCTATATTATACTTTTGTAACAAAAATGAGTTACACGAAATTACGTATGTACATATAGGATAGACTAACTACGCTCCTGCACTTATTTTTATATAGAAGCTAAATGTATTATAGATTTTGCACAGTATGATAACAATTACAGCATCATTTTATTTGTTTTATACATTTCCTGTTTTATTACATAATCATAAGCAATAGTAAACATTGTGAAGTACATTTAAGAATTATTAATACAAAAGAAATCAGATAATATTTTTATTTTTAAATACAATGGCATCTCTGTATGTAGCAGGCATTTAAAAACGTTATAACCAATTCAAATACCAAGGTCAAAATTATTTAGGATATACGATTTTATATAGAATATCCTGTATTATTTAATATTTGTATCCACCAATTTTTTTTTAAATTTAATATCTTAGTCTTTAATAGGCACATACAAACAGTACAAGACATAAGTCGTTAGAATAAACAAACGGATCTTAACTGTCAAGAAAATAAAACATCAAGAAAAAAGAAATTAGCTTTTGTTATATAATCATATACATAAATATCAGGTAACAAACTCCTTCATTCTAAAAATTGTAACCTACGCTACTGATGACTAGAATTACAGTTGTTATTCAAATGTACGTGCAGCGATTGTACATTGATCGTATCTTTGCTACAAAGTCTATAGAATGCATAATATACTATATACTTGAGTACAAAACTTGATTCTTTTAAAGGATTTATGTACACGTAGGGCTTCACAATAAAATAAAATTTGAACCTTTTAGTTTTGACTATCATCTTTAAAGTCGTCTATTAAATTCAATTAGTAGCATAGTATTTAGGGTAAATTAAATAACATTAGTTTAACCCATAGATCCCCCGGTCCCCATAATTGCCTTCAGCGCGGACAGCTTGGCTGTCCGCTTTGCCGCGCCCTACGGCCGCTCTAGACTCTCATTGTCCCCGTATTTGTCTACGACTTTGTCTACGTATTTGTCTACGACCCTTTTTGGCTCTCTTTTAGGCAAATTTCTAAAAGAGTAGCCTGTAGAGTAATTCTAAAAGAGTAATGTCTTGATCTTATGAATTTGTCCGCTTTGGTGCGGTCCGTTTTTGATACACTTTTTCCCCTCTACCGCTTTTGAGCCACTTTATCGTCGTGTCCGCTTTGCGTAAAATTGAGGTCCCTGGGTCTTATACTTGTTCCCCAAGTTTTATTTTTTCAACTTTCATAGGAACCGAGATATTTAATAAACGGTCTCAACTAAATCGATCGCAATGTTTATAAAACAAAAAACATGCATATATGTATATATGCTAATTTGTAATTTTAGAAAAAATGTTTCAATTAAAATTGAACGAGCTTTTTGGTGGCCTACATAATAAAGTTTATTCAAGTGTCCTATCTTTTATAGATCCTGAAATATATCAAATAGTTTGGAAAATTTTAAATGTGGCAACGTCGCGCTCTATATCACTAGCACAGATAGCACTACTGTCATTCGACGCATAATACAATAAACTACACGCGAGCGAAATTACAATCTTCTAATTTTAAAATTGAATTTCTCAATAAAATAATAATTTTGAACCCCTCCCAAAATTATAATATTCACCCGCCACTGATAACAACATTTATTCAATTGCAAAAGCAATTTACATGTCTCACACAACGTAAAATATTTTCCTGTAACTTTGCATATATAAACTACTACGTAGGTCTTACATGTATATAATATAATTGTTGAATGTTTGTTGACATGGCGACAAGTTGCGAAATTTTAAGTTATTGAGGGTAATATCTTTGAAACGATAAGAGTCAGATCCATCATATGTGGTATAATTTTAAATAGAATTAGAAGGGATACGAAAATATAAGAAAATTTACAGGGTGTTACTAAAAAGTTTTTGAAAAAAATTTATTGCTCAAAATTGGTCTAGTATATTCAGTTGGTCACATTGGCGAAATTGAGGCTTCCTGCAATTACATAAGTTTCCCAAGTTACATTTTTACAACTTACATAGGATATTTAGATATTTAGAGTAGTACAGTTCTGCTTTAATGTCAAATTACTACGG
This sequence comes from Adranes taylori, assembly GCA_009867245.2. Taxonomy (NCBI): domain Eukaryota; kingdom Metazoa; phylum Arthropoda; class Insecta; order Coleoptera; family Staphylinidae; genus Adranes; species Adranes taylori. Next base: position 17,947 of record WYDF02266500.1, read on the forward strand.
CGCTATGACATGCGATTTTTTCAACTAGCTTTAGTATTAAAGGAACTTTCGACACAAAAAATTAAAAAAAACTTCTTGCGAAATTTTTCGAGAAAATGGACCCTAAAGTTAGCAATACAAAAAAGACCCTGTATATATGTTAAAAGGTACTTTTGGAAAAAATGTTTCAAACAAAATCGAAGGCCCTTTATGTAGCCTACACAATAAAGTTTATTCGAATATTCTATCTTTTATCGTTCCTGATATATTTCAAAAAGGGTTTTAAACGCAAACGTGGCAACACCGCTTCCTATTTGGCAACAAATAACTTTATTCTTCGACGCAGAATATAAGGTACTATATGTGTGCAACATTTCAGCCTCCTAGTTTGAATACGAAATATCTGAACAAAAAAAATGGTTCATGTTCGTCATATTGGATTTATAAAAAAAAATGAAAAAACACTTTCTGGGGACTCATAGTCTACATTTGTCAACCAAATTTTATTCACCTCGGTCCCACAGGGAAGGAGAAATTCTTAAACATACATCCGAACATACATACATACATACATACATATCAGCAGAAAGGTTAGGGAACGTGTGGAAGAATAGATTTGGGGATTCGGTGAAAATGAGGATAAGGATACTGAATGTG
>WYDF02266511.1:0-18580 GCA_009867245.2 Adranes taylori
TATGGCTAGTTTTATGCCAAAATTGTGGTAATTTGAACTGCTTGTATCTTAAAAGAATAAAATATATTTGATCTGTTCTTGGACCTGGTAATTCTAGTACACCCTCACCTTTTACGCGTATAAAATATTTTGAATGTTATTGAAAATTGTATACAGAGTGAACCAAAATGCGTAGTAGGGTATTTTTCAATTTCTTTAAATGGAACAGCCTATATTTTATGTAATGGTTAGATAGATCTTTAGCGTCACTTTCATTTTTATTAACCACTTCCTATGTCTAACTTCAACTGCTTTTGAGCTTTTTCCAATTTTGTAACAGAATTCTCAATTTCGTTGAATTTTTTTATTCCATCGAGTTGACCCTCCAATAAATATTTATATAAATAATCCATTTTGACATTAATTTTAAATTTTTATTTATTTATCGAAAAAGTAACTAGTAAAAAGGTAATAAATAACGTAAATACTGAGGTTTTAATTTATATCTACAAAACCATATCAGTTTCAAAATAGTAGAGAGGACTATTAAAAGTATACATGGTTTAACTAACAAGTGTTTGATTTTTTCATTGATCAAAGTCACAAAATTCAATTAAATTAAAATAATATACTTTTTGCAAGATTCCTCCAATACTCATAATAAGCTATTAAATGAATAAATTTCTAGCCGTGTATTTTTAGATTTTATCTCAAACAACCTCAGATTATCTCGCAGCTAAAATCATGCACCTGCGTACCATATTTCATCAAAATCGGTTCAATGGATTTTGGTTCATTGAACACATAGCAGACGTACACACACAAACACACAGTAGATGCATTTTTTACTTATGTGTACACTAAATCTTTAAGTTTTCTAACTAACACTCGTATCACAAAACAGTAACAAAAGAATAAATGAATAGATTCGAACTTATTTTATAAAGTGTTTAAGAAATACGTCTAGATATTTTCAGATATGATAAATATTCGCCTTTAAAAATCTTCAAGATACATAAACATCGCATAATTGCTACCTTATAAATTGATAAATCACCTTAAATACTACATTGTCTACAATTAGGGACCACTTATTGTAACAACCGAAACAAGCGCGTACCTATCAAGATAATGACCAGTTCTTTTAAAAGATCAATAATTAGACGAATCAAAACAATACGAGCAATTCAAAATATAAAGACAAGTTAAAATTTATTATTTGTTATTATTGTTTCTAATAGCCTCAAGGATTATTGAGCCAGTTGCTTGACTACAAGGTGAGCACTCTCTCTCTCTCTCTGTAATCTTTATATCTTTTGTGCTTTATTTTTGTTTCGCCTACTAATTTATTTATGCTTTTTGATTATAATTATTATTATTATTAATACCTTCTTCAGCTGAATTTTGCATTTATAACATGTTCAATCGGTGAGTTGCATTCTTAATATACTCTGAACTGGGAGGTATATTAACAAGTCGAATAAAGAATAAGTCTTCATATGTGATGTTACACCCTTAAAATTTTACTTACACCCCTAAAATTTTTTAAAGGGGTGGCTGCATTAAAAGATCAAATGATCTTTTAAAATCTGATACATACATAACATCTGATATATCAAACTATGATACAACGGAAGGAGTACAAGGAAGCTGTAGTGGAGTTGAAGCTATTAAAAAAGATCTAAAATTATCAGTAATTAAACCCAAATCAATGTTAGCAGAGTTACCACCGTCATCATCGAAACCACAGTATTATCAACACACAGAATCTGTGGAGAACCTATTCAAGGAAGAAGAATGTAAATTTGTCATGGTTGGTGACTATAATCTGTCGGAAGCGACTTGGTCTAATGACGATCACCGAATCATTTGCATATCTTAATTTAAAACAAATTATCGACATACCTAATGTTAGAGGAACATTTTTAGACTTAGCTTTCTCAAACATTGTAGATTTCAGGTGTTCACTGGCAGATGATATTTTTTATCTCCTTCAATAGATCATCCAGTTTGGTGGTTTCAAATAAAGGACTCGTGCAAAACCAGTGTAGTAAACAGTGAAACTTTTGTTGAATCAGTTTTCTTTCAATTGGAGACTTGCCGATTTTATTAGTGCTAGTAATCTTATTGCTGGTATAAATTGGGAGCAATTATTTTATCTCTTACGATACCTTGTATTCTGCAATTAATATTATGTTCCGAGTAAATGAATTGTTATATCCAATTTTCCTTCATGGTTTAGTCCACAGCTCATATTCCTTGTAATCGAAAACAAAAAAATATACAAAACTTATATACGAAGGCTACATTGAATTTTCTAATCTAAGGAGTCAGTGTCAACATTTATCAAGAGAATGCTACGCCAACTATCTGCAACATCTGAATAATAACATTAACCATAATCCCAAATTGTTTTGGTTGTTCACTCGAAACAAAAAAGAACTTCCAATATTCCGCCTGGAATTCAATTAAAGAGAGCAATGGGAATGATATAGTAACATTATTGGCGGACTATTTTGCTACGGTCTATCAGAAGTATGACCTAATGTTACTTATAGCAATCAGTTTGATAAATCGTCTCACAAGTCAAGCTAACACTTTAAGTAAGTTTAATATGCACCTAGGGTTAAGTGACAAATGATGGCTCGACACCTATGTATCCGTAACTAAAGCGACAGTCGGATGTGGTACATCCGACTGTCGCTTTCCAAACATATTCAATTCTGTCTCTGTTAACGGCAAACGTCACGGCTCTCACACTATTGAGAGAAATGCAAGATCCAAACCAAGAGCATTGAAAATCAACACTTTAAATTATGCTAGCAATACTTCTATGTATAATAACTTTAATAAGATTGTACATGGTACAAAATTTCTCGTAGCTAGACGATGTAGCTAAAAGCCGTCGACTATGCATCAAAAAATGAGGCCAACAGTTCTAATAGCACAAACAACTCGTTAAATATTAGTCTACCAAATATACGACTCAAGGTTATCGGAACTAACAACCTGATAAGCGGAATTTCAGCTGTTCCACGCCAAAGTTTTTTGCATGTCTGTTAGCTTGATCCTGATACCACAGCAAGGGACTTGGAGAACATATACATATAAATATACATATAACAATGGACGTTTGGATAACATTCAACCGATCGCCATGGAAACTTATATACATAGGTATTTGAGTATAAAGAACATTTTTATGCTAGTAACTCGCCACTAGATGATGCTACAGTACACAGCTGCAGGTCGCAGCAATAGTAGGCAATTAGGGTATGTCGCTGGTCGCGTCAAATCCGCAGTAATTAGGTACTATCGATGGCCTAGGCAATTATGGCATGATGTCGGCTGCGAGGATCACAGTAATCTAGGAATTGGCACACTGGTTTTGATTAAACATGATCATATCAACCCAAGCAACTGGCCACTAGCCAAGATTATTGATACCCATGAAGGAAAGTTAGAGTCGTGACTCTTCGGTAGCGTGGAGACCAGACAACAACACGTGCATTAAGCAAAGTAATTCCATTACCGACAGCATTTAATGAGCAATTAGAAGACGTGGAAGAATCTGACGCTCACACTATGGTAGTAAACAAAATAAGTTATCAAAAGTCAATAGCTACAAGTAAATAAGATCCGCTCGAGCAGATAGCATGGGAGTTTGGAATTACAGCCGCTGAAAACCCAGAAGCTTCTTCAGGCCGGATAATATGTTCATCCAATGATAAACACGGAAAAATTCCTGAAGAAATTTTTTAATTTTAAAAATTATAAAATATATTATTTTAATTTTTTATTGGAAATTTAACAAAATTGATTATTATTATTTGAAATGTAGCTAATTTTAGTCAGATTATTAATATTTTGTTTTATATGTCAATAACATTGTGTTTGCGAATTACTATAATTTCAAAGATAAACAATGTAAAATATTATTATCATTAAATACAATTTCTGACATTGCAAGTTCATTTACCAGACAGATAGTTTTAATAATTCTAACATATCAATTTCAATGCTCATACTATTGTTTAGATGTTATCTAGAAATTGACAATGAGTTTAATTATAATATTCCGTTGAATGGTTTATTATGATTAATTTTCATTTACATGGCTTAAAGATAAATTTTAAGCATTTCAATCTCTTACGTGATCTTAGTTGTTTCAAACTTTTATCACAATTGTTTTATTTCTCCTTTTATTAATTTTGGTATATGTTGTTGACTAATTGTAGAACAAAGAGTTACGTTTTTGAGTTATTATTAAGCACTATGTCTTATTTTTACCTAAGTTTAATCTCCCGGTGTTTACTGGAAGTATATGTTAAATAGATTTCTCACTGCTACAAATAAAGTCAATTAAATTTTACTGAATTAATTTTTATTTAATTAATTTTTTATTAAGTCAAATATTCAAATAACTAAGAGCAAGTAACATTAGTGATTAATTATTCAAATTCAAGATTTCTTGTGTAATTTAATTCAAACATTTTATTCTAACATTCTTCCAAGCTGCCACATTGCCGTAGATTTTCAATATTTGTCTCCCAATGGGAGATTTTCAATATTTATCTCGCTTTGGATTATCATTGAATAAACAGCAGGACCCGATTGATGCAAGTTTATACCGACTTCTCAAAGACATTCGACAGAGTGAACCATGAAATATTGTTACAAAAATTGTCTAGCTTGGGTTTTAGTACTGTTTAGATTAGATGGTTTCGTAGTTTTTGTCTGGAAGATCGTAAACGGTAAAGGTGGCAAACTATATTTCAAGGCCCTTTATTGTGAAATGAGGCGTACCTCAGGGTAGACATTGCTCTCCCTATTTAGCTTATTTCGCTATTTAGCTTATTCGTCAACGATGTAGCTTCTTGTTTCAAATATGTTAACTTCGTGGCCTTGTTGATGACACTAAAAATTTCAAAAAGGTAAGCTGCCCGAATGACCAGTTCGGCTTTAAACCAGACAAACTGATTTAAAGAGATTTTTTGAATGAACAGTTTTGAACCATCTCGAATTGAATATTAAGAAATTCCATTATATTTGCTTCTCTAAAAGTATTAGTGCCAATATTTATGACTACAAATTTGGCAACCAGTTTATACTTCATTCATATTGAATCAGATGGGGATCTTGGTATTATTTTTGATTCCAGATTAATATTTAAAGAATATATTAATTCTATTACCAACAAAGCTAGGAAATTATTGGGCTTTGTTTTGAGAAATGGTAGAAACTTTAAGACGAGTGGATTAAGAATTTTGTATTGTTCAATCATTAGATCAAATTTAGAATATTGCAGTCAAATATGGTCAGCTCAGTATCAGTCTCACATAGTTCAAATAGAAATAGTACTAAATATTTTTCTCAGATATTGTGCTTATAGAGTTACTTTATATTTTGATGATCACGATTATACAAAAATAAGATCATTACTAAATATAAGTACTTTGGAGAAAAGGACAAAGATTTTTGATATATACACAAATTCTTACACAGCAAAGTGGATTCTTCGGATTTGGTAAGCAGTATTAAATCCAAGTCGACGTTTAAGGGAACGTCATATTGGCAACAGCATTCTACTAACAACGGAAAGCAGGCACTCCCAAATCGTGCTCTCGATTTAATTAATAAAAACCATCTGAATCCTGACTTATCTTTAGAGATGTTTAAAAATTCTGAATATAAAATGTTTTGAGATCTGCTTTGTTTGATTTTTGATTATTCGCACATTTTGTACTTTATATTAGGGAAATGCATCACTTGTAGTATTTTTGGTATTGTATTGTAAATGGGGAATCTGTAAATAAAGACATTAACAATGTATTTTGCATTTCTGGCGTATATACATGGAAAATATAACGAAAAATATTCTTTAACAGAAAATATATGGATAAAAAGATCATAAATCGATTCGTTTATGTCATCGTATATTGTAATTACATCCTTTTATATATATATATTGTAATCACATCCAAAATTACATCTTTAGGTTCCAATTTTCTTTTCAAAAGTTAAATGTTTCATCCTATTTGATCTGCGCCATGATACGGAAATTTCATTTGACTTGTATCTGAAAAAAGGTGCCCACCCCTGTTTTCTTACCTCACATAGGCATATCTCATTTCAAAACAGAGTGATTTTAAGCCTCATCCCAATCAAGATTTTTTCGAACTATTTCCAGTTCCTCAAATATACAAGTATAGACTATAAGAATTTTTTGATGTCGTTGGCTATTTTCTACTTCGACCTTATCTAGGAACTTATTGAAATGACTGTGTATAATTACTAAATTGATTAATCTTGTAAATAGAACTGACAGTTATGTTTATCAGAAATTGAATATTGCTTTCTAAAGAAGGATACATGAATAAATTTCAATATCCAATAAATATTTTAAATTTCAATTATATTTAGTGATTAAATTTATTTTGTATGCATATAATATGAATTACTTAAACACAATGCCACATTTGTTTATGAGTTCTACAATTTATTCATAGACATGTCTCTGTATTATTTAAGTTCTAATTAATTTCATATATCATATTTGTACATAGAACCTACAGGTATAGAAAAGATACAGCATTACTATTAAAAGTTGAACTTGCATAACTTTTAAACTGATCTTTCAAAATTTTAAATAAGTTAAGGCCTGTGATAGACATTTGGAAAAAGCCCTAAATGTCCATCTTCATTTACTTTCTAACTTTCTAAAGTCATTAAGCAAACCCTTAAAATAAAAAATTCGTGGACTGATCACTAGCCCATCTTTCATATACTGGAAGATCTACGTTTTGTTATATCTTGCATAAAACAAAAGTTGAACCTTCTAGTTTTGACAGTCATCTTTCAAGTCGCCTATTAAATTCAATTAGCACAATAGTGTTTAGGGTAAACTAAAGAACATTAGTCTAACCCATGAATCCCCCGATCCCCATATTTGTTTACGGCGCTTTGCTGTCCGCTTTTCCTCGGCCAACGGCCGCTCTTGACTTACATTTTCCCCGTATTTGCCTACGGCGCGGGCAGCTACTAGGTCTGGTTTGGCATGGTCTACAATCCCTCTTGACTCTCTTTTCGGCTAATCTTTAAAAGAGCAGCTTGGCGCCAGACTACCTTGGTCTTATGAATTTGTCCGCTTTGGCCCGGGCTGCTGCCGTTTTTGACTTCATTTTTCCCCATTATCGCTTTTGCGTCACTCTTTCTTCGCGTCTGCTTTGCGTAAAATTGAGGTCCCTGGGTCTTACACTTGTTCCTCAAGTTTTATTTTTTCAACTTTCATAGGAATCGAAATATTTAATGTAGTACAATAGCCGGTCTCAAGTAAATCGATTGCAAACTTTACAAAACAATAAACATACTGTATATATCTTAGTTTGTAATTTCAGAAAAAAATGTTTCAGATAAAATTGAACGAGCTTTTGGTGGCCTATAGAATAATGCTTATTAAAGTGTCCTATCTTTTATAGTTCCTGAGTTATTTCAGAAAGTTGGTAAAGCTTTAAACGTGGTAACACCGCTTCCTATAAAATTTGACAACATGGGACTTTTTTATTCGACGCATAATAGAAAGTGTAATACGTGTGCCAAATTTGAATCTCCTAATTTGGATACGAAATTTCTGAACAAAAAAAATTTAAAAAAAAAAAACGTTCTGCGGGCTGATAGTCTACACATGTCTACCAAATTTCATCCAGATCGATCCCATAGGGAAGGATTAATTCTTGAACATACATCCGTACGTACATCCATACGTAAGTCCATACGTACATAGATACTAACAGACACCGGAAAATCGACCTTACTTTTGTTTTTTTTTTGAGCAAGAAGACATTTTTTTTAAAATATTTTATATGAAAAATTGTTCCTTATAACCCCCCTTTAAATTGTATATTAACGGATAATTTCAATACCAGAGACGTACTAAGGTGAAATTGAAAAAAATGTCAAAACATGTAACCTATATCTTTCATATAGCTGTAGGTATTACCAACATGGTATATGCAAGATAAAAATCATTAAGTAATAACTTAAGCCCTTTCACAGACCTTTGGAAAACCTCAAAAATTTCTATTTGCGTTTTCACTTTCTAACAACTTGCCAAAATCATAAATTTCTAAAATATTTATAAATAAAGGAAATTTTAAATATAAAGTAATATAACAAATTCTTCTTTTCACAACTTATATTGCGATGTAAAAAAACTTTTCTGTAAACGAATTAACAATTAGGAAAATGCATCGAAAATTACATACTTGCAAAAAAAATATCAGCACAAATATCCTCAAAGAAAACAACCTGAGCTGTGGGCCACACCCTAAAAAGTTTCACTCAGATAAAATTAACAATAAAGTACAACTTTCCAAATGGTTGTAATAGGATACATTACCAGTAGATCCAAATGCAATCAATGAAAGCACTGAGGATTATCCGATTCCTTCACTTAGTAGGTGTAACAAGGAATCATCACTTAGAGAGTTCCTGTACTTCTTATTTAATGAATTTCATGTTAGAGAAGGCACTTTAACATAGACAAGTGCTTCCAATCTTTAAGCTAAGCTGCAAACCAAAACATTGAAGCTGACGAAATTTGCTTTTTGCAAGTAGCTGAAAACGTTGAGCCATGTTTCAGACCTGATTACAGAAAATAATCAGCCTGAAGATCGCAGAGCTCCAGTTGATACATCAATGGCTGAGCCTCAATATCCACATACAAAGGGTAATTAAAATGAAACAGTTTACCCTTCATATCTTCAAAGTCAGAAAATCTTTGATCGAATACTTGAATAACTTCCCGTCTTCACGCTAAAAATTTCCGTCTTCAATTTCTCTTGATAGTTCTTGACAAGATGGAAAGTGTGTCAAATAATTTCTTGATAAAGTTAACTTGAAAAGTTTGAACTTATTTTTGAAACCATTAACACGACCAAAAAACTATGAGAACTTTAATCATTAATTTTCTACTTGGAATAACATTGGAATAGCATAACATAACTGAAGTCTTTGGTTCAAGTCTTTCAATTATTGTGCCGAAAGTCTGGATCTTCAACAGGTCGTAAAACATTTACGCTACACGTGGGTCTTGTAAAAAATCTGGAATCTCATTTCTCAGTGCAAACAATTTCTAAAGACAATTACATACACGCAACCAAGGTACATTTGAGTGTTAGATCTCTATCTAAAAAATTCCCGGACTCTGGACTAAAGTTGTACGTAATTGCTACTACGGATCTTGTTGGAAACTGTGACCATAATATTCACTTTGTTTTACTAACTTTCCACACAACGCCTTTTTGCGAATTATGCAATGAAAGATTGGGCAAGTTATCCCGGCTGTCCTAATTAGGCCCACCAGTTCTTTATCTCCTCCTCTCAAACACGGTGCATCATCAGTCATAATACAAGAACACGTTTCAAAACCACCATTTTTTTTCATTTATTGTTTTAAAAACATGTTCACACTTTGTGTGGCCATGTAAAGAATACAAATCAAAATGTTCTTCTTCTGTTGAAAAATCACTGAATATTATCCGTTCAAAATCACAAGTTTGTCTGGTATCAGTCGTTCAAGAATAGTGAAAAGTTGCTGCATTTGATATCGGATTATCATATACCATTAATTCAATTAATTAGTGATTGCAATAAGCAATCTTCTAATAGATACTGAATACAATGAGTAATATAATAACGATTCATTAAATAAATAAGATTAATATAAATGGTTAAAATACAGATTTATTACGCTTATAATAATAATTTCAAATCTCGCGAAAACTTCAAAGACTCCGAGTCGTGAGAAAGAAATAATCTTATAAATGATGGCGCAACACGGACATAATATTTACAGGCATTGACAAACACGCAGTTTCGCGTAGAAACATCCATCAAATGACCGATTTCGCGCGTTTATTCTGAAAGCATACCGTTTCTTAAGATGCTCGCCGATCGCTGGCTATACAAGATACTTCGGCACGTTTGTCATACATAAATTAATGTTTGCATTTTCACAGATAGAATATTTTCGTATCGGGAAATTTCTTTTTCGGGAGATTGCTTTTTATTATTATTAGTTTTTTAACTAAAAAAAGCGTTTAACGTATATTTCTCTTACTCATTTTCAACACTCATTTTCAACTGTTACAGTTTTTACCCTTTTGTGCTTTCGAAAAATCTGATTGGATATTTAGTCCACGTATTTTAGCAAGGCATTTTCAATGCAATGCTTCTAAGATTTTGGTGGCGCAAAGCTCTTGCTTTTCACTTTTTATGCAAATTACCACTTATATTTCTAGCAAAATTTTCTAGCCAAAGTCACGCAAAGCGCCACTCGCCAGCCATCCGCCAGAAACAACTTTTCGTCAGAGAATTCCATATAAAAGCTCCACGCAATCTAGCACCCTTAGACTTAATTTGGGAATTGTGCTCTTCGGGTGTGATGTGAGTACTTCGCGCTTCGAAGACATAATTAACAATAAAACGACCGTATCTATCTTACGGCCAGCGAGCGCTTATCGCAACCGTCAGAATGATTTGTTCAAAAGTAGCGTAAAATTAATAGTAATTTAATCATAATTTTTGAATCAACTATCAAAAATTAAAATCAACAACAAAGATCGATGATGAATTATAAACATCAAACTTACCAACGCACCGTATACTTCTGCAGACTCTTTTGAATCTTCATTTTTCTTTTCTTTTTCTCATAGTTCATGTAAAACTCACCCTTCTACTATCCGTGTCTCCGATGCGTAAATGAGGAAGACGTCGTGAAAGGAAGAAGATTGCTGCAAAGAGTCGTTCACAAGGAACGAACCCAAAAGAGAGATATCCGCCTACGTGTCCACTGACGCAGCGCCTTGTGGTACAGCTAACCGATTCAATTCCAGAAACAAGCCAACCCGCAGATTCACCATGATCACCTGGTTCGTTGATACCCTCAACAGCACCAGACGATGTGGCACTACCACCAACTTCGGGAAAAGGATGGCTCTACCCAGCCACCCTCGAGGTCCACCGTCGCGGCCTCTTCAGGTACAACTTCGGTGACAGTGATTAAGATCCAGTAAATGCCATGAAATTACTCTCATCACTCACAGATCCGTATTTCACATTTTGTAATGGCTGGATAACTTCTTCAACATTATCAATAGTTAAACCCACCGTCAGGGACGAAGAACATACTCCATCTCTACTATTTCTCGATCACTAAATCAATCCAACAATTTCTCCATCACTAAATGCTCTGTTCTCTTTCACAAGTTCTAATGATACACTGTAAGAACTACTTAATGCAGAAATCTGCATAAATGACATAAATACCTATCTGATGTTTTAAATTCTTGTAAAAAAGTACAGATTTTAAAACCCCCTGATACTTCTTCAATTATTTTTCATGTAAAGTAGAATACTCTACATTCTACTCTTTACAAGAAGGCATTATTTGCATCCACACAACACATCGCAACTTGCCAATATTATTTGTGACAAAGTAATCCAACTCCTATATATCTTTGTAACTTCTATTTTCATCTTGTAGTTTCCTTTTATTGCTGATGTTACAACTAGTTGAACAAAGATTCCTGGAATCGGTTGCCGTATTAAAAGTATTCATGGGCCACAAAACTTGAATAGCGAGCCAGATCTGGCCCGATGCCCAAGAGTTGGATAGGCCTCAATTTATGGAATTTTGTGATTGTACTATCAACGGTTCTATACTTATATAAACTGAATAACAAACCCATCATAAAATATCAAATGCCGTCAATTACAGAAGATGTTATGAACGACAGAATCGAGTCAACACTCCAGTGTATTAATACAAATGTCAAACTCTAAAACTCGACGCCTTGGAGAATGGCTGCAAATGCTACATTGATGTTTCAGACGGACGTTTCGAAATTTGACCTTGAAATTTAAAAATTCAACCGGTAAAGGAATATAAGATTAAGTAAAATACATTTACATTTATTTTAACATTATACTTTTAATTATTATTAAAAATATGTACAATTGATTCAAACTAAATCGTTTCAAATAGTCGAATACTTTGAAAAGTCACGAACGAATAGTTTCAGATAGGAGGATTCTTAGATGTAAAATGTAAAAGATTGAACATTATGATTTGCATATATTTCTTTAGAAGTGAAGCTTTATCATTATATCACAGCTTTAATGTCAAGAAGCTGTTAAATATAAACTAAAATAAAATTTGTTGACAAGATGTAAGTATGATGAATTAATTCGGAAGCTACTAATTTTGAAATATTACTTCGTACAATTAAAAGTGACGCAAAACCATTCATAATTCTCTTCGCTTATTTTACACAACAAAAACTAACAAAATTTAAAGAAACTTTCAAATTTAAAATGTGGAAAATCTTTTTGTTTTATATTTTCTGCAAAATCTCGAATATTCTTAAAGCAGAAAACGAAAAAAATGGAAATTTAAAGTAGAAATGCCTTATACGCGGATCGCACATCTAACTAGTTCCCATGTATACATACTAATAACGAGAAGTAGCGCGGCCAGCGGCACATACATACTAAAAAGGATTATTTCGTACAACCTGGAACACCCTCACTCATGCATTTACATTCATACGGAAGAATGTTATTTCATTAAGACGAGGCAAGTTTTCATACATATATGTATAAAACAAGACGCTTCATCTAGTAAATGTCGAGGTTGCACCAAATCCCTTGATTTTTTGCATAGATCATTGTCTCATTAAAGGAAGCGTAGACGCTACCAGGTCTACTAGCTACCTTTTTGCTACTGGTTGTGTAAAATTGAGAGGGTAACCCATTGACAATTCTTCGTTTGCCTTTCTTCTCATTGGAGAACAATTTATGATATCATAGAATTTCGACAGGGGTACAATGCAATATTGTTCTTAAAAATACGTAATGTATAAAAGAACGTATTGGTAGGAACTTTACACTTCCTAAAGATTCTAGCAGAAATTTCGTCCAGGCTCCATACCAAATGCCGGGGTCAACTTAAAAACTGTCCCCGACGAGCAAGCCACCTAAAGTGGCTAATTTCAGATAAAAGGGTATCCCCAAGCCAGCATCTCTTATGCTGACCGATGTTGAGTGAGCATTTCACGCACTTCAACAACTAGCAGAATTCTCCATTAGGTGGCCAACATATTCTTGTAGAGTGAGGTAAAAATCACACTTTTGAATCTGTTTGGCAACCAAGAGCCACGAAGAAAACCTCTTATTTTAGCCATACTTATTTTAGCTATAGAAAGCCACCTTATTTTTAAATGAAATTACAACAATCAGTAACAAAATTATACATCGAATCAGGTACATACAAGCTACATTATTAAATCTCTCAGTTGAATCTTTCACTCATCTATCATCATCATCATCTAATCTTTAATTCTTTTAACTCGCTCATAATAATATTTCACACCTCTTTCCGTGTTCTACATCTTTAATAAGAAAACGAGGTGGCCAGAAGCAGAAGAACAGGGACGTTAATATAATAAAAAAATTATTATTTTATGTTTTAATAAAAAATAATAATAAATAAGAAAGGAAACATAGCTACAACATGCTGCGTCGAGTGGTGTTATAAAGATTATTTACATTAACGGCGACAATCTACGAAGATATATGAACAATGCTCAACAAAGAGTGCCTGAAATCGAACAGATAAACAACATCTGTTTCGCCCAAAATTTTATTAGATCATATAAGCGCCTGTCGACGCCGTTAGCTAGTGGTTAAGATTCATGACTACCACTGCAAAGGTCCTGGGTTCGATTCGCAGGGTAGTAGCCAGCGTTTGCGTTGATAATTGAATCTAGGCAACACAAGATACGAGGTCGGGAATTATAGGAGGAAAGTAATTATAATTTATCATGACATCTACAGGCGTAGATGTAAAACTTCGGTACAGTGTGTGCGGGTTGGTACTCACTATAAAGGTCTCTTTTACGAGTTAGTCAATAAAGGTTTGGTAAAGTCGAAATTATTTGATACCCTACCTATCAGCGTCGATGGCCGATGCTCGACGTAAAACAGAAATAGGCCGACTATAAATAAGTATATTACATACATACAAAGTCTAAACGACAGACCACTGACGCTGGTAGCTATTAACATAGTATCATCCGCATATCTGATATTGTTGATGGGTATTCCGTAAACTATTACACTAACGACAAGTTCGTTTAACGCCTCATCCATAGCAAAATCCGAATATAAATTAAATAATAATGACGATAGAACAAAGCCCTGTCGTACGCTACGTCTAAAAAGACTAAAATGATGGTGTGTAGGAAAGTAGGGAGAGATTGTCGTAATGATGTGTTTAAGTATGGGGAAAAGAGAATAGAGTGTGTGAAGAAGTTTAAATATCTAGGTTTTGTTTTGTCTCAAAATAGGTCATGCAAGGAACATGTAGAGATGGTATGGAAGAAAGCAATGGGAGTGATTGAAAGAATGAGAGTGATTTTGAAGAGGAAATTTGAAGTTTCAGTGGGAATGAGATTGAAGATAATGGGAGCCTGAGTGAAAAGTATATTGATTTACGGTGTGGAGGTATGGGCTGTGGAAGAAAGAGAAAGAATGGAGAGAGTGGTAGTTGGATGCATGAAAAGGATTCTGTGATTGGAAAGAAATACTATGAATGAGATTTATGAGTGTTGGATAAGTGGAGTGAAAAGAATGGTGAATTTTGAAGAAAAACTATTGAAGGATGTAAAGTGGAGGTTGGTATACATTGAACGTATGATGAAAGTAGCAAAGACTAAGGGTAAGAAAGTAATGATTGAAAGCAGAAACAAGTTTTTAAATTAATTTAAATGTTATAAATATTAATTAAAGTATAAACCATTATTATTAATCTTGCATAATGAGTTTAATAAGTATTGTGAAATAAATAAGAAAGAATTTAACAAGTAAAACGATTCGCTTAGACTTGGCAATCGTAAATGTATTAATCAAATGAAATTTTAAATATTAATGTAACTTGTAAAGCAATTTGTAAAATAAATTGCTTTATCTTGGCAAATTATGAAACGTATTTAAGTATCATATATAATGTTGTAAGTAAGAAAATAAAATAAGTAAAACAAAATAATAAATCTTTAATTTGTAAAATAATATTAAAAGTAAGTAATAAATTTTTTTTAAAAAGAAGGCTCACTAGTGTGGACCTTAATTCCCGTCGAGCTAAACTTGAACGCATGCCTCAAAGCATTTCTATGCAGACTCACTCTAAAATAGGTGGGGATGAGAAAACGTTACAAAAAATTAATGTTACACCAATTTTTCTAGTACCAACCTTCTCCTGTTTGTAACTTTTTCTCTACGGTAGATTTTCACGTTGTAGATTAAAATTTTATTTTTAATAAAATTAAAACAAACGTTGTTACTAGAGATGATAGAAAATTATTCATAGCTATGAGATGAGAACCATTACAACATTAGAAAAATAAAAAAAACATTAAAAATCAAATAATCAAAAAATCCAATCTTCAGCTGACCTAAACATACAATTCTTTGTAATCTTGTTAAATTTAAAATATTTTATTCATTATTAGAATTTCGTAATCGCGTTACGCTTCTAGATATATTCACAGAACATATCAAATGTAACGTCTATTATATTCACATAATTATCTCATGGTTATTTTAATTTGATTCACGTCACATATAAGTATTTCTCTCTTGGAAATTCTTCTAATGGAGAGCCTCTTAGCTAGTTTGATGGACAAAGTATTAGATATATACATATATGTAGAATTTAAGAAAGAATCTTCATCGTAAATCTAATATACAGGTAATGATAGAAAAAGATTGAATTTAATAGAAACGATTCCGTCATTAACAAATAAGATTACTTTGTGAAATTTGTGTTTCTTTCAAAATAATATTCAAACTGGGTATGATGACAGTTATTCTTTACAGTTATTCTTCAAAAATTTATCTTCTATGTCCTGAGTATCTTCTAAAGCAGATATAATTTCATGAATGGTACTTTCAAGAATTCCCATAGTTAAGTTGGTTCTCAGATTTAACGATCAGGGACACTGACCACTATTCTATGGTGACCCGGCAAAATAACTTTTGTGTTGAACGAAGAATTAACATGACAGTAATTCTTCTGGCGCCATATTTTCATTGCTCATTAAAAAGTTATAAGTTGGTTCTAAAGAAATAATAAATAAATATTAAATATTATCGACTACAGATTTTATTAATAACATCTGTTGTAATATAAACACAAACACAATAATAATTGTATTATAAAAGACCTTCTCTGGTCTTATAAAAATAGTAAAAAAATCTTTTTAATTACAGTCTTTATATTATTAACTAAAAATGAAAACTAAGAAATAATAAATTTCGTTGAACACGAGGCTATAACACTTTTTTTATACTAACAATTCTTTTCTTCGCCATATTCTCATAAGTGCCAGTCTTATTAATATGCACCTATCTGATATCAGGAGCTTTGAGATATATAAAAAGAAAATGTGGATACTAAAAAGAAAATTTGTCAAATAATAGAGAAGAGATGAGTGAGATGATAAAGCGAATAGACAGGTATGTGAGAAAGACAGGATTTGAAACATTTTACTATGTATGAAAGATGGAAGAGAAAGCAAAAACGATTTCGGATGCACTGAGAGAGAAAGAATAGAGTGTGTGAAAGCGTATAAATTTTTGGGATAAAAGCTATACTCCAACAGCTCATGTAAAGAGCATACGAAGATGATCACAATAAAAGCTAAAGCTGCGATAAAGCGAATTACATGAGTATGGGAAGAGAGGTTTGGTGAGTCAGTGAATATGAGATTAAGGAAGTGAGTGAGAGAAAATATATATAGAGGGTGCAAATAGGATGTATGAAAAGGATAACTGGATAATTCTACCGCAAGAGCTAAATAAGTATAAGTGTGGTATGGAAGGGTTCAAGAAGATGTTGAGATATGGAAGGAAAGTGATGATGGCAGACAATGATAGTGTAGTTAAATGGGTGTACTTCCAATGAAGGAAATGACTTAAAAAGGAAGCATGAGTGTGTGGAACACCTTGAGGGGAATGATTAAGGAAAGGGTTGGATGGTGTATAGATGAACGGTATCCAATAAATGATTGATGAAAATTATAATATAAATAAAGTAACAAATAAAGGTAAATAAAGATATAAATAAAGACAGAATGGATGAAGCATGTTGAAAAGCTTCATCTTCAGTAGGATGTAAGATTAAGGAAATCAAGATACAACGGACCGAAGTTTTACATCTACCCCTGTGCATGATGTGCATGATAAATTATAGATGTGCATGATAAATTATAGTTACCTTCGTCCTATAACTACCGACCTCGTTTCGAGTGTTGCCTAGATTCGATCAACAACGCAAACCAATGTCTGCGCTAGGGATCGAACCCGGGACTTTGCGGTGGAAGTCATGCATCTTATCCACATCGCTACGGCGTTGGCTACATGTAACTTATTTGAACATTCATCAGTTTAGACAAATTGGACCTGTCATTATCTATTTAACATTTTTTTGGCGAATTTGACAGACATGTCAATGAATTATTTGTACCACTGTTGAGCATATGTGTCAGATAGATGAGTAAGATTCTCTTGTGGATCATTTTTACAGTGGAAACAACTTTTATATGTATCTATGGACTGAATGTTGTCATTTGGTTATTCTGAGTCTTATTCGTAGATACGTTTGTCTGGTTATTGTTTATATTTTTTTCTACAGTTTGTTATTTAAATCGATCAGATTAGTATAAATTTTGCCAAGATTTTCAGTGTCTGATCTGTGATTGATAGAGTTGGATTTTTGTTTTTGTATGGGGCTCATTTCTGAAATAATCTTTTTTTTTTGTAATTTGGTCTACTGTTGTAACGTTGTCAAAATCAAACTTGTCTTAGTTTGAATTGGTGGTTGCTGAGTGCTGTTTTATTATCTATATTAAAGTTGGCTAGGTTGCAATCATTCTTATGTTACCTTATTCTATTTTTTGAAAGCTGTTTTGTTTGGCCCCTGTATATCTTTTTACATGTTTTACACGTGAGTATATAACCTGGGATTTTAAGCCCTCTGGGATCTTATCTTTGGTAAAAGTTGTCTGTTGGTTTTGATGTTATATTTAGCTATGTGTGTATATTCAGTTTTAAAAATGTTTGATAGTTTTTCCGAAAGTTGTGGAATGTGTGGAATCTTATAGTATATCTTGTATTTTGCGATCTTGTACTACTCATGTTATTCCTCTGACGATGGGAGGTATTAATGATTTTGTTTATAAAGTATATTGGGTAATTGTTTTTAATTAATGTATGTTTTAATTGGTTAACATTTTGATTGCTGAATTTTGGGTGTGATAAAGTTCGAATTTTTTAAAATTTATTTATTAACGGGTTTCCCCCAATATAACAATATATAAACATAATATAAAAGAAAAATGCAGTTAGTATGACAGATGTGAACTAAATTATAATCCATAACTATGGCAATTTAAATTAAAAAGATCAAGTCGGTTTAAAAATAAATTTTAAGAAGACGAAATGTATGACCAACCTTGTCATGAGCGAGAATATCTCAGTTGAC
>WYDF02266522.1:0-18578 GCA_009867245.2 Adranes taylori
TGCTTGCTTAATTAAGAACAACTATTATAATTAATTTCTGGTTGTGACATTGCAACGATATCTATTCTCCCAATATGCTTTCTTTTATAGTTCCTGAGATATTTCAAAAAGTTTGTTGAGCTTCAAACGTGGCAACACCGCTTCAATTATGCAACATCGAAATTTTTTATTCGACGCATAAAACCAGGTGATATATATCTGCAACATTTAAATCTCCTTGTTTGAATACAAAATTTCTGAACAAAATACAAATTCTTGAACATACAGCCGTACTTACATACGTACATCCGTACATACAAACAGCCACCGAAAAATCGACCTTTCTTTTAATTATTTTGAAGAAGAAAAATTTTTTTAAGAAAAATTTTTTTAAGAAAAAATTTTTTATATGAAAAATTGTTCCTTGCGTTCTGTACATTACAGAAACATCGGACTTCTTTCGTTCGGCGTAAAATACGAGCCACTATATGTGTACAAAATTTGAACCTCCTTTAAAAGCTGATCTTTTGATAAGGCGCATTTCAACCATATTGTATTTATTAAAAAAAAATGAAATAATCGCTTTTGCAGAATAATTATGTGTACCTGTGTACCAAATTTCATGCAAATCGGTCCAATAAATTAGGAGTAATTCTTGAACGTACAGGCATACCTACTTACGTACGTTCATACGTACATACGACGTAAGCACAGACTCCGAGAAGTACGACATTCTTTTAAATTTTCGAGCAAGAAAAAATTATTTTGAAAATTTTCTTGCTGTAGTAAATTGTTCCATGCGATCACCCCTTCCAATTACGTATAAATGCTTTGCTCTGATTTGAATACAAGAGACGTAGTAAGGTGTAATAGACAAAAACGTGAAAACATGAATCCTATATCTTTCCTATACCATTCATATGCCTATACGTATTTATTACATACGTAAATGATATATGAAAGATGAAATATTAAATTAAATTAAGTTATAAACTTACTTGATGCTATTGGACCGCATCTTGCTTCATTTTTGAATGTACAAAATTTACTAATATCATCAAAATACAATCCAGATGGACATCTATTTAAATAGGGATAGCCATCAACACACTAAAAATATAAAAACAATACAATTGTGGAAAACGGTACAAAGTATTACATACAATGCAACAGTTTTATTGTACAATTTTTAATACCATTACATATATGAAATTGTAAAATTTTTAATTGCTAGAACTTCATTTTACGTATTAAGAATTTAATTTTCACAATTTCATATAACACTATTACAAAACAATACATTTCTAATACTTTTAATATTGTTTCTTAAAAACAATTACATATATTGTTTACTATCATATTACTATACATAAAATTGTAAAAATTACGCTATTAAATTATTAAAGTGAAAAAATTTATTGTAGTAATATAAACATTTGCAATTTCAAGGAATAATACACTTAAGCAATGTATTGTATTGTTTTTTAACAATTAAACATTTTGAAATGTTTTTTAAATTGCTTCATTTAATCGTAATAGTTGAACAGTTATATGCTAAAGCCAAAAGTTATTTGAATGTAATAATTCAAACGAAACAATATTACAAAGCAATGCAATTACTAATTGTTAAAAAAATACTGAAGGTTAAATTGTAGCAAATTTAAGCATTTGCTATTTCATAAAACAATATTAATAGAACAATAAACTTAAAAAATTGTTTGAATTGTTTTTACACAATAAAACATTTTTTCTGCATTATAGTTAACATTTTATTGTTCCACAAGTAAAAGTTAAACAATTTAACTGTTTACTTGTTAAAAGTAAACAGTTAAATTGATTAGATATAAAAAGTAAATAGTAGTAATGTAAACTTTTGCAATTTTAAGAAACAGTATTAAAAAACAATTCTATGTTACTGCTTTTTAACAACTAAACATGTCCAAGTAGGTCAGGGAAATTATATAAATATTTTATTTTTTAATGTTCCATTAATTTTATTTAATTTTCATTTAGATAAATATCTTTTAATTAATTAAAACAAAGCTATCGTTATTTGAACCATATATGTTTATAGTTAAATTCTACAAATCTTGAATAAATCAAAAAATCATTACAATAGTGCAATGATACGACTACGTGCATTGCCAATGACAAGTAAATATGTTTTTTCACACATATGCTATCTAATACAGTTCATTCTTATGGATTCTAACATAAACAAAATTGGTGAACAAAACGCACGCATTAATATTCATATCCATTTAATTTAACTATAAGTACGTATATTATTATAACCTTAGATGTAATATAAAAAGAGTGATTGGTTTTAATAAATCGAGATTATCTTGTTAGCATTAGTACAGTGTGTTTTACTCAACTCATGTCGTTCTTACGGTGCTCCATAGTAATTGGATTAAGTTCTAGATACGAGCCAACAAAAGAGTAAGTTACCACATTTCCCTTCTGTTCAAAATCATTATATTGTTTTTAATATTGTTTCGTTTAATTACTAAAGGTAAACAGTTAAAGAGGCAAAATAAAAATTGTGTTTATTTAAATATCCGCGATTTGCAAAAAGTATATTAAAAAAGATTATAAAATGCAAGAATGTTATAGTATAGTGTATTCTGTTCTTTATTATTAATTAAATAATTGTATTGCATATAATATTGTTTCATGAAATGTAAAAGGCTAAACATTGTTACATTGATAAGAGTAAAACTAAAATAACAATAATTTAAACATTTGTAACTGCATGAAAAAAAATACTAAACAATACAAATTTATTATTTTATAAAATTGCAAGAGGTGAAGTTGCTTCCATTTACCATTTAAACATTGTTTTACTGTTGCAAATGTTAAGAAATAATATTAAAAACAACACAATTGTTTTAAATTATTTTATGAAATTACAAAAGTTTAAATTGTTATAATTTAACTTTAACATTTAACTGTCTAGCTTTTATAATTTCACGAAACAATATTAAAAACAATGCAATTGAATAATTTAATTGTTAAAAACAAGAAAATACAATTTCACTAGGCGTAGAACGAAATATGACTTCTATATACCTGATAAAATCTCCTACAAGTTGCAGGATCTGCAAAATTTCCGTTTCCTGTTTCATGTGGACAAGTGAATTCTACATCTTTTTTTTCTTCCTTATTACTAGTCGCTCTATTGCTTTGCTGGCCATTTACTAAAATAAAATATACAACAATCAAAAGAATTTGTTATCTAGACCGCCACTCCATCTTTTGTTCAGTCAAACTGAACAGTGAAAATATATAAAATATTTTGTAAGCAGTCCTCGTATAATTAAGATTTTAATTTGTGTTATTTTAAGATTTTACTAGTTTTTATCAAATGTATTCAACTTGATATTTAGCTAATCAGCAGCCAGAGTTGCATTGACATATATTTTACATTGTTTATAGTTTACATCCGTTTTATGTACATGTACATTAATACAAAATATATTTTGATCATGATTCAAATCCAGATGTCCAAGAATGTCTATTTTCAAAATGCCTAAACTTTATGATATTATAATTTACGACACACAGAACATGTGACTTTTCTATTTTCTAATTATGTACGTTATTATAGGTTTAATATGTATATATTATTAAGTGTTTGTTAAGAAAGATTAAGTTGTTTTTCTGATTTACATTTAGTAACTACGGTGCTTTGTTTATCTCACAATTTTCCTTAAGTTTGATTTTAAATATTTATTGATTTATTTAAATTGAATTAATAATAATTTATTTTTAAACATAATATAATAAGTTATTTGAAAACAATAATTTTTGACAATAATAATTTATTTTTAATTTATTGAGTATATTAAGCTCGCCTTGCGTAATAAGTTGAAGGCAATCAATTCAGCGGTTCAAAATTTTAAAGCTAATTCTAACTATATAATTTTCATTGGTAATTTGTGTAACTACGGTTAACCTAACAAAAAACATTCTGTCACAGCGACCATAGCTTTAGGTAGACCCAATGTTTTACCACAGCTGGTCACCTTTCATCTACTTAATATTTATAATGTTGGAATTTAACGAATTTTACGGATAATACTCGTAAATTCACCTGATGATGGCTTCAAGCCAAAATCGATTGTGATAAAAGCAAAACTAATAAAACAAAGAAATATTTGAATAACATTTAAAATGTGTTGGATGTGGTGAATATACGAAACAAATGGATTAGATTGTTATGGACTTGTAGGTAGATGTATTAGAAGAAATAGGATCTATCATCTGAGCTGATGTACTGAATGTACATAGTGATAGTACAACCTGTGCTGGGAGATCTCCCTCACAAAAGAGTGTCAAATGCTACTAGGTAAGATTGAAAACATCGCGTGCTTAGAAAAAAACATCAATCAATTAGATCAACATAAACCGCGGAAATGAGGCACTGCTCAATCTACCATTTTATTCCTTTCGGGTAATCATTCAGGCAAGAGAAAATAGAAACTGCCCACTGCTCTTGAATGGACTTGTCTGGTTTACATTTCGAACCAAGACAGAGTAAGACGAAGTAAGACGAAGTAAGACAGTGTGGTCGGAACAAATGAGGATAAAAACCCGAATGATCATTCTACAATCGATTTGGGAGGACAGAATAGAATAGGTTTATTTCGTAATAAAATTACATGTCAAGAAGAATGGCCAATTACAACAAAGTTTACAGAGTAATAGATACATATAAAAACATATAGATATACCATTGCCTTCCAAGTTGAAATAATGCTAATGTTAGCATGTGTACAAGAATTGCTTCAGAACTTTTTTACTAGCAGACAGCCGGAATGCGCTAAAATCCTTCAAAAAAAGTGCATTCCAGTCACGGAGCCAATACCGGTTCCGGCGTGGACGAAACACAGCAGACGTGACAAGGCCATTAAGAATTTGGTTGCTACTGCTAACTCCGTGCCCTACCGGCAGTCCCATCATTACCTAATTAATGCTGACACTAGATGTAGCTAACGCCTTCAACTCACTGTTGTGGCAAGCTATTAGTGGCCCGATGGGTACCAGCCTGCTTGCTACGGTCAATATGGAGATTATCTACAGGAGTGCAACAGGAGATTATCTACAGGAGTGCAAGATTATAGTAGGAGAAAGTGCTAACAGGATGAAACTTAATATGACAGACGGGGTTCCCCAGGGATCCATGCTGGGACCACTGCTGTGGAACATTGCCTATGTCGACGTATTAAAACTAAACTTGGTGCGAACAATCCAAACGTTAGCCTTCGCTGATGACCTGGCAATAGTTATTACGAAATGAAATGCCGATCAACTACGCGCAGATTCTTCCTACGTGATTGGTAACTTATAGAATTGGCTCTCAGTCAAAGAGTTATGTCTTGCCACAAATATAACAGAAACTAATTGGTTATCAACAAGAAGCGCTCCTTCTTGATGGAATGGACTTATCGAAATTGGGGTCAACGCATCTAAAGTACCGATTAGACGAGAAACAAAATATCTAGGTGTCATACTTGAAGCTACTAATGTCATATATTGGAGGGCAGGGCGAGGGGCAAGAAGGCTCTTATCCTCAGTGCTTTACTTAACTTTGTTATACGCAGCCCCTGCGTCGGCGGCGTGCTTGGAAGCCCAATGAACTAAATACGTGCTAAGAAGAGCAATTAGGACGGTAGCGCTCAGAATTATTCACGGATATCAGACGATGTTCATTGATGAAGCGGAGGTTATAGTAGCTCTTGTCCCTAAAGTAGCTCTTGTCCCCGCAGACCTCTTGCATATGACGCAAATCAGTATATGACACAAAGGGGCATGGGATGGGGGTTCTATGTAACTTACTGAGGCAAGTCTCCTTAGCTGAATAGCACGGTAGATGGGACAAGTCTACATCAGGAGCTGGGCACACAGGCTGGAGACTGATCTTGAACGCTTGGTCACAAAGAAACAAGGCAAAACCACATAGTGATTAACGCAGTTCTTGACGGGACACATGAGTTTCAATTCTTATCTGTACCGCATTTGTAAACGCCGGAGTAACGTGTATGACTGCTGTATCTCGCAAGAGGATAATGTCAAGCACTTGCTTTTAGTCTAGCCCAGATGGGTCAACGAAAGAGCCGAGAGGGCAAAAAGATCGCGAAATTTGGAGAGCGGTTTCTAACTTTGCGACGTGTGCCTTGCAGAAGAAACAAAGGGCACAGAGCGATATCAGGAATGTAAACATATGCTCAAACTTGACTGAGAAAACATATATTGACCAAGTAGATACAAGCGGAAAGAAAACTGGGGAAAAAGCATGTCTCCAGCCTTCTAGACGGCATGCACATTATGTACGATTCCAGGAGGCTGGTTGAACCGAGAAGGAAAGGATTTAGTAGGTATTGACTTATAAACACGAGTCTCACACTACCGCATACAATATATGAACCAATATGGTACGTGCGTAATGAGCATTTCTAAACGTCACAAAAAAATGGACGTAATAAATCTTCATGGTTGCATTGTTAAGGAACTCTTTCCTACCCAATTGTGAAATACTAATAATAGCTATTATTAAAGGCGTGTTTAAGAGGGTGGGCAGAGGGAGCGCACCCGGGGCCCCTACTCTTTAGAAGCACAGAAAACTCCAAACTGTACAGATTCTATTTAAGCGAAGAGACCGATATTTTCTTTTGCGCTCCTGGTCTGAACCAACTTTAATCCGCTTCTGTCTATTATTTTAAATTGGTGTTAATTAATTTTTTCTATCTTTGTCACTTGTAATTAATTGATGATTTATTGAATCTAATACAAATTGTAAAATTTTTATACATATAATGGACTGATTCATAGCGTCTAATACGAAAACAGATTCTAAACTTGCCATATACCATAAGTACCTACGTCATAATAATAATAATAATAATAAAATGCTGTAGGCATAAGAGTATAATACAACCCATAGCTGTTGTCTTAAGAATAGCGACAGTTTAAAAACTTTCTTTAGAAAGCGCACGGTGTTATGTTATTTTTATGAGTTTACTTTTAATATTATATATACATATATTTTTATTCTCTCGCCGCTTGCATTTCATACATAATAATAGAAAATGAACTGTTTAACACTTACACCCTAATAATAAATTGTCTTCACTGGTCACTGACTCAATAATTATATTATTTAATTACATATTTTAAATTTTATTAATAGCATACATAGTGTATATACATGTACTTCTTGTTCAGAGTTTCTGTTGTATTATAATGAAAATTAATGTAAAAGCGTATCAAATTAATAATTAATAGTTTTGTAATAAAACTATTATCAAAAATTTTATGTAATCACACTTTATATATTCTTTAATATTATTTAATTAGTTAATTAGAACAAAGGAAGAAAAACATTTTGTTAGTCTGCCAACTATTACTTTGTATAAGAATTATATACCGTAAATTCTAAGAACAGAGTCTACATGCAAAAATAACGATAAATTTTTGGGTATATACATAATATTTTCTAAACTATAAAAGATGCAAAAGAACTTTGTTCTCTATGTGGATCGGCTTTGAGCCATGTGGCAGCGATACTTTTTCAGCGCTTTAAAGTTTAATTATTAGGTTTCTTATTTTGTACATAATTCATGAAAGTGAAATTGATAAATAAAATTGAAACGTAAAAAGAAATTGATAGTTTTTTTCACTTTGTAGCGTGCATCTCCAAAGAATCTCAACTTCAGCACCTTTAAAAAGACGACGTCATACACGAGATACTTTTTTGGGCAGGTGTCACGTAATGACCTCTAAATAAAAGAGTACGTCGCTCTCTAAACAACAACAAGCGACGTAAAGCTACGGATAAAGTGAGTAGTAAAATGCAATATTACAAAGGGCTTAGGGAGTCGCCTTGGAAAATGCCCCTTTGGTAACGGACTGGGTTCGTTACATCGCTTTTCTTGTCAACTTTAATGACAAAGTCATTTGAGCATTGCGACATGAGTGTTTGCATGCAATTCACTAATCTCTCGTGGACTTTTAGGCTCTCCAATAATTTGATAACCAAACTATGTGGAGTGGTGTTAAATGCCTTCTTGTAATGGACAGGTTGCGCTTATATTGTATTGAGTCTTGAATGACGCAACGATCAATTAGAAGATTTTCTTTACAACCAGCCAAACCTCTCTTAGATCCACGTTGTTCGTAGATACGTCCCCAAACGGGTTGTGTGGCATCTAATATTAATTCATTTAAGATGGCAGTGAATATCTTATAGCAAGTATTTAGGCATGTTATGGGCCTATAATTTTTTGGACAGATGATGGTCCTTCTTTGTACAGCAATACTGTCCATCCTTCTGTAATCCTCGGTGGAATAGGCTTCTCTCCGTTGAAATACGATGTGAATTCTCTGGCCAGATGTACGTGTGTGCAAGTAAACTTTTTCCACCAAAAATTCGTTATAGTGTCTGGCCCAGGCGCTGCGAAGATCTTTTTGCTTTTCAAAGCTCTCTGTATCTCATCAACCGTTACAGGCGGACAAGTATCCTGATTTTGGGCGTGACGTTCACAAAAGGAATTAAACAACGTCATCGGCGGAGTCTCTACATGACATGGTACCGTGTATTCATATAGGTCTCTCCAGAAAGCTTCAACCTCTTCGGTAGAGGGCGGGCTTCCGGGATTTCCCATCTCTTGTTTCTCGCATAGCTTGGAGGGATTGTGACGGAAGGTAAAGTTGTCACTAATGAATTTTATTTTTCGACCGAGTTTCCTTTTGACTTGCAATTGCACACGAAGTTGGTCAATGTGCTTTTGTTTAATAGTTACTAAAATAACTTTATTGATTGTGTGGTGTGCAGACCGGATCTTCTTCATGATCTTTCAAATTTTTGGACTGTATTTTCTCCCACTAGTTATATATACCACCACACTTTTTGCAGTCTTGAAATATCCTGTCGTTTTGCTTTAATTTGTCCCTCCAGCTTCTTCCTCTTATTAAGCAATTTGTGCAAATTTGGGTCACTTTGACCCATCCCTTCTGGAACTAATTCTAAAGTGGCCTCATACACATTTTGATTTATGCTTAATAAGTGGGAATTAGGATGGATTCTTTGTTCTAACACACGATTAACCCTGGTAATATCTTTTGATTTTGGCAAGAATTTAGAAAAATGATGGTGTTGTCTTGCCTTTAAATCCTGAATAGACCCGTGCGCATCATCATATGCAGGTGCCGGTTCTGCGCAGATCTTGTTTGGGTCATTTACATCTTCATCATTATCTGCCCGCAATAAGTGATAGTGTTTCCTTTTAAGATAGGCTACGTAGTCCCGAAGATGTTGTTTGGGCATATTTGAGTGTTCAGGATGCATACCCAGCCAGATACTGTGCATCCTGTACATGTAGCCTCTCTTTGCGGGTTCGCTCAATTCATAGGCGCGCATTAGGTCCTGACGCAACCTCTCTGTCCACTCCAAGCGCTCGGTCCCGGCGTTGGACTCAATTTCTCCCTCGTTAGAGAACCTGCATCTCGAGCTATAGGCAACTGAGGAACTGGCTTCACTAGTTTCTCTTTTATTTTTTGGAGCTAAGTGTCTAGTTTCCACGCCTGTTAGTGTCTAGTTATTATTATTATTATTATTATTATTATTGCTTTGAAACATGCACCTTCAAAGAATCTTAACTTCAGCACCTTCAAAAAGACGGCGTCATACACGGATTCTTTTTTGGACATATGTCACTAACGACTCTCTAAACAATAGAGTTAGTCCTTACGTCATAGTCGGGCAGTGTGACCGAAGTAAACTCAAAGTGCCCAGAATTACGTCCTTTTGTATCTGACTTGCTAATTCCTCAGCTTTGGTCTCGCAAGTCGGTATGATCTTTATATAGTTTATTAGGGAGGACTTGACGCCTCATGACTCAAATTATGAGGACTACCAATTTGATGAAATGGTGTGGATATTGGATCGCATAACAAATCCAGTTATTTAGTCACTTTTTCTCGTTCCTTAATTTCAATATTTTTATCAGAGGGGGCTTGAAAATTCTATAAGGAACATCTCCCGCTTAGTGGAATTTAATAACACAATATCAGGTTTGTTTGCGGCTATTTGATGGGTTGTAGGAAAACTGTAGTTCCAAATGATTTTAACTGCATCATTTTCAACTACGGTCTCAATATCCTTAAGGACGTAGGGTGCAACCGGGTCTTTGTCTATATCGTAAGAATGTCGTAGATGAAAATATAGCACTTTTAAGACGGCATTATGGCGCTGGATGTATTTTGTTCTAGCATACACCGGGCATGCGGAAAGAATATGAAGTAGCGTCTCTGGTTGAGACTTGCATGCCTGGCAGTTCGTATCTGCCACCTCTAAGACCATTATATTCTTACGGTAGACAAGCGTGTTTATGACACTATCTTCGCATGCAAAAATAAATCCCTCAGTTTCAGATCGCAGACAAGCAGATCTTAAGAAGCTAAATGTTAAATGTGGTGATAGCTCCAATTCGACGATGATATTATAAAATTTGACATCCATAGATTTATGCAACATGGTCTATCATCGACTTATCGAAATACTTGATACAATTCGATAACTGAATGACGGTTGAAAAAGGAAAATATTCGAAAAAATAAGAAGAACAGAATTATTTCTATTGCATATGCATCAAGTAAGTTCATTTATAAACGAATTGTACTGGCAGAAATGGACTTATAAATAGCAAAAATAAGATCCTTCGTCAAGATGGACAACAATGAACCCCAGCTCACCTAAAACGGTGAGCCGAGAACAAAGCGTGCTCACTTAAGTCCCTTCAGACACGAAATAACATCGATATTTGAAATACCCAAAGATTTGAAGCAAGGAAAAGTGTGAATATACGTATGTATTCTACACAATCTTTTCCCAGTAATCAATGTAGTTTCCGACCAACGCTCCTGAAAATTATAAAAAAGGTGGGCTTTCAAAACAAGGAACAACACTCTCGAGTGAAGTTTTAGGGAAACTACGCCGTTTTCATGCCCGGACTTAGCTACTCTATCCATAAAACCATTGCCATGTATATTGAAATGATGCGTATCCAACAAAGATCAATTCTAAGATTCCTATTAAATGTTCTTTCGCGGATATCTAGGATTAATTTACTATCCTTAGAGGAAAAACTAAATTTATCTAAACTTTTAAGAACGCTCAAAAAGGCTAAAAAATCAATGACGAATTGGTCCCCATTAAAAGGATCAGCTCCATGCATTTAAGAATAGCAAACGCTTCAGCTGAAAACACGTCACAATAATCCGGTAATATAACCGCTAATTCAATTACGGAGTCAAGATAGAAAATATCCATTGCAGCCGAATTAGGAGACCGAATAACTGAGCTGTCAGTGAAAAAATCAAGCGAATCTGAATACAATGTATTTTCGAACGCCAGAAAACTCTGACTACAATCCAACTGTTTGCTGCTATCGAAAAATTTCGAAGGAATGCGTAAAAAATGACAATCATAGAATACCAAAAAATTGTAAGGCAGACATATGAGAACCTTATCTAAAATATACAGATTTTCCCTGAAAGCGGTAATCAACTCTCTGGATCCTAATACCTCTCTGGAAAGAATTACAATGTAATTCATAAAAATCAGCCGAAGCACCAAATATGACGAAGCACCGTGTTTAATGAAAAATTTTCTAGCCAAGAACATACTTCTAAAATACAACTGGTGGTTCTCCAGCTACCGCCAAAATACTTTGAATAGGGGTGGACCTACGGGTGGGCCTAACAAAATTTCAAAGCTGCATACTACAATGTGAGCAATTTTTCCAAGTTTCCCTTGGAAGACTTCACAAAAAATCTTATTGTTTACTGTTTATTATGCTGACCGTCAAAAGACTTTATTTATTTAATTTTATATTTATTTTAAATTTATGTATCATTGATATTTGATTGCGGATTAATATATTTTTTTTTTCGGTTTATATTGTCTAGAAGAACAGTAGACGGTTTTGTTAAATCTTTAATGATGTTTCACTTGTTAGCATTAAGTTTAATTACAGCTGCCCGGTACGAACGAGAACCTCTGGTGTACACGTCAGACTTGCGGCTATATGTGCACTCAGTAAGTCACTGAGGAGCGGAGGGATAACAACATCAGTTCCAACGTGCGGTCTCATGTTAAACGGACCTGGCGCCCGAGCTTATATTACCGAGGACTGTTTAAATTCTCTAATTAAGATAATTGCTTGCGCCATCTGTGACAAGTCGCTAGGACTCCCCATTAGCAACGTCGCGAGTGGGAATTTGTCGTTAAGTCACGTAAAAAATTAAACATAAACATGTAATTTAGAATAGTTGTGTATCAGGTGGTTCTGTGTCCTTCAATAAAGGTGATTCTATGTATGTAGAGTATGTTTATGATGAAGGGAGCAGAAATGAAACAGCAACGTGTTAGTGGGTAAATTTAGCGTTAAAATAATCTCACGTTTACTTATAAGTTATAAAGAATATTAAAACACATTCACTGATGTAACAGACAATGATGAGGGCCCTAGAGAAAAATATAAAAAAAAACATTATCTCAGGTATGTGTAACAAGGGGCAGATATACTTACTTAAATATTAACTTATAAGAAAAGTTTTATTTCGTATTTTTTTAAATAAATAATAAACCTTTTTATGTTTTTATGGAGTTCAATGTTTTTATGGACTTACATTATCCTAGTAACGCTACCGGTGTCCTAAAATGGTCCACCTAAAAACACATGGTATCCAATGTTGAAGAGGAGTCACCTAACATGGAACAAACGCCTTTAAGATGTCATTCCATATCTTTAAGATTACACCAGAAATCAAAACTGGTTGTTTTTTCTATTAAAAAATTTAATGATAATATAGATTCCAATAAGGATATCTAACACACGCTAGACCTGTCAAAATAAGTCTAGCAAACTTGATAATCTCGGCGCGTTGTTTACGTGCGTCATTTCCGCTTAGACCTGTATGTCGAGTTAGAAAGGTGTTTATATTGATTTAAAGTGAACTACCCGTCTTTACTTTGCGTTCATGCCACAAAATTGTGAAAATCGTCCAAATAATTTCAGTTATTTATGTGATGAACTAACTTTCAAGTCTCAAGGAAGGAATATTACTCCCTTGGTAGAAAACGCATGGCAACTTTATTTCGGGTGTCAAATCTATGATTACGACAATTTTAGACCCCTCATATTTGCTGTGCGTTTTGTGTAATATTACATAGTGGTTGGGAAAAGAGCATTCCCGGACTCTTATTTCTGTATTATAAAAATTACTAGAATAACAAGCAAGACCAAGAAGACCATTAATTATCCCAACCTTCCTTCAGCTCTAAGGCCTGTTCCTCACAGCGATGAGCGTCCAATTCCAGCGCCAGCTGGAAATTAGAGTTTACATTCAGAACACTCTTGCAATAAAGATTTACCGGTAAGTTCAGAAAAAGACAAAATTGAAGACTCAGATTTCGGTGGAACGTATACAGAACCTCATAGAATCAGTTAGTCTAAACTTAATGATCTAATTCGTGATTTAAACTTATCAAAGATTCCGGTAGAATTGTTGGGGTCAAGATTAAAGATTAAAATTTCCTTGAGAAGGGAATTAGCTACTGTTTCTTCTTATCGTTGACGGTAACAAGACCTCTAAAGCTTGATCTGCCTAGAAGGCAATTTAGTGTATTATACTAATGTTGGTACTCGGCGCTGTGAACGACGAACACAATATGCGATTGCACCAAGATATTTCAACAATAGACATATGCAAATATGCTTGCAGACTATTGCTGCATTTAGAATAACAGATGTAAGTAAATTAAATAAACGTACTCACTTTAAAACAGTGTGAACTTTTTAAATTCGTATTAAAAAGAAAACCATTCCAGTTACAAAAAATGCGTTGCACATTTGAAATCAAGGCAAAATATTCCATAACAAACAACCATTCTAATTAATTTACCAGACAAAACGTTAAATTTTGTCGAACAGTGTTATTAGCTTTGTTCGCGGCTCACTTTTCGAACCAATTCAGAATAAGCACCGAATTACTATAGAATTCTGTTATGCACATGTGTGCTTTAGTTCTAGTTCAAAATGTATTTGCACCGCTAAGAATTCTATTTTTAAGCTTGTGAATTACTAACCATACTTTATCTGTTATGTTGTAGTTCATTGGTAATTTAAAATTTAGAAAAAAGTTGAACGAAGGAGGTAAATAGTTGGCTTGCATGCTAATTTAAAATTCACGTTCACTTTATTTTTAGAAGTGTTGACAGATTTTGAAATTGTACTTATCAATCAAAAGTCATACAGTTGGTATAATACACAAGTTTACCACTAACCTGAAAGTAGAATACGCTAACTGTATGCATATATACAATCCCTGTCAACATTATCATGATCAAAACTCTTAGTTCCAGAAATATCTTTAGAACCGCCAGAACTAATTCCGAATTATTAATAAACTGAATTCGTATGATCAGCAAACATGAATTTACTACAGATAATTCAGAATTTTTTGAATTGCGAACGAATCTATACACATTGCGCATTTTTATACTCACTGAACTGGTTCGGAATTGCAACCGCCAACAAAGCAAATATAACTGAAGATGAATACATTATTAATATAATCAGAAAGCAAACTCTGATATAGTAAATATAAATTAGAAACAGTGGTAAGACAGAAGAAGATAAGAATAGTTCTGATATGAAGAAGAGAAATAAAGAAGAACAATCAAGAAAGGTTACGTACGTAAGGCAAGTAGTCATTAAGTGTTGATTGTTAACTTTGTTCCAAATAGCTAAGTTCTGCTTGTCTACGATCTGAGTCTGAGGGATTTATTCTTGGTTGCCACGATAGTGTCATAAACACGCTTGTGTACCGTAAGTAGAACATCGCACGAGCCGTCGATCGCGGCAGTAACCGGTTGAGCGGTTGCCTAGTTGTATAGAAGTAGATACAAGTCAACGCAATTCTACCGCTCAACCGCACGGTAGAGAGAGAGAGAGAGAGAGAGACCGGTTGTCGAAAACATTGGCGGATGATCTCGGGAACCGCGCGGTCACGAGTTGTCGATAGTTGAGTTGGAGACAATACACCGTATTCTCATACAATTCGTTTCATTTGGTAATGGATTTTGATATAGAAGTGTTTATTTTTGAAACTGAAAATCGTCCAGCAATATGGAATATGGAATAAAACAGAACAACCGGCCGTTCATTTAATTCCTAAATTATCTTGAGTGGCTATATACAATACGAATTTGTATATCTCAATTTCTTGTATCGAAAGTTCCTTTAATATTAAAGGTGGCAGATACGAATTACCGAGCATGCGCGTCTCAACCAGAGACGCTACTTCATATTCTTTCCGCATGCCCGATGTACGCTAGACCTAAATACATCCAGCGCAAAAACGCCGCCTTAAAAGGCTATATTTCCATCTACGTAATTCTTACCGTTAAGGCTATTGAGACCGTAGTTGAAGATAACACCGTTACAACCTTTTGGAACTACGGTTTTCCTTCAACTCATCAAATAGCCGTAAACAAACGTAATACTATGTTGTTGCATTCCATTAAGCGGGAGATGTTCCCCATCAAATTTTCTGACCCTGCTGATAAGAATATTGAAATTAAGGAACAAGAAGAAAGTGGCCACTTAGAATTTGCTATGCGAGTTAACGATCCAATATCCACGGTATTCTATCAAATTGGTAGTTATCATCATTGGAGTCATGGGAGGCGCCAGGTCCTCCCTAATGAAATATATTAAAACATCCCTAATAAACTTCAGCTTTGGCTACTTGTGAGGCCAACGCTGAAGAATTAGTAAGTCAGATGCAAAAGGCCGTAATTGTGAGCACTTTGAGTTTACTTCGTTCACACGACAGAACAATGATGTAACAACTTACTCTATTGTTTAGAGAGTCGTTAAGTGAGATCTGTCTGAAGAAAAATCTTGTGCATGACGTCGTCTTTTTAAAGATGCTGAAGTTGAGATACTTTGGAGGTGCACGCTACAAAGCGAAACAAAAATAAATGTCTTTATGTTATTATTCTCATTTCTGTCCCTAATTTTATTAGTATATTGTTACAATTCTTATTTTGTTAGATATATGTTCTTAATGTTGTTTTCATTAGAAGTTTTAATTATTTGTTTAAAATCTAATACCAAAAGTTAGCAACGTAAACCTAACTTCTTACTATGCGGTTAATATAATTGATGAACGATGTTGTAACAAAAATAGGAAAGAGCTCTATAACATTTAAAATGTTTGGATAAATTGAAATTAAAACGTGATTTACATTTGTTACATTGATTGATTCATCAAGATGAACATCCAAACTGAAATAGAGCTATTAAACCTTTAAGTCTTTGTCATATGGTTACAGCCGTTCATTTTTATGCTAATCGATTCTTACCGTAAACAAGTATTGAATTGTTCCAATTTATATAAGTGATGAGTTATTTGATTAGATCAAAATTAAATAAATCAGTTGTAAGGTAGGATGGCATAGATTCGACAGAGGATCTAAGTAGGGCTGCAACATCTCTGCAAATACTATTGATAGAGGTATACCAAAACAGCTGTCCGGAAAACACACAGAGTGGCTGGGAGAGAAGTGCCGTGGTAGAATACGGAATTACACGCTATGCGTAAAAAGGTCAGTGGCGATAAAATAAGGCTAAGGCATCAAAGCTAATATGCACCAAGCCATCTCAATAATGGGAACAGTACAAACTGACTAGGTACAACAAACCAATTAGAAAATTTAAGCGTACGACATGGCAAGACTTCTGTGAAGGTATAAACAAAGTACCAAGAGTAGCTAGGCTGCAGAAAGTCCTAACAAAAGAAACTCTAATTGCATGGGTCATCTGCAAAAGCCAGATGGCAACCTTACAGTGGACGCAGTGGAAACGTTAGAGCTGTTAATGAGCACTCACTTTCCTGGCTGCCTGAAAGTTGATGTCGGCGATCAGAGGAGACCGAAGATATTCTATGGTCCAAAAGTGCATAAAAGACATATCACCTCACCTCACATTCCGACAAACTGGAGAGAAGTAAACATAGTCTTTATTCCTAAAGGAGGAGAAAGAGCGGAGGTTTTTCTTAAGGCATATAGACCAATTAGGCTTAACTTCGTTTATGCTGAATGTAATGGAGAAGAATCAGAAATTTTAAGAAACGAAATTCTATATAAAGCACCACTCCACCCTTACCAATTTGCCTACCAAAAGTCCATGTCCAACAGTAGATGGCTTTACATACCTTAGTGGATAAAGTAGAGAAATCGGTGGAGGTAAAAGAAATAGCATTCTGTACGTTTCTCAACATAAAGGGGGCTTTTGATAACACCTCGAATGAAACCATAGAGGCAGCAGCACGCAATAATGGTTTTCAAGAACCAGCAATTGCGTGGATTAACACAATGCTGAAAAACCGGAAGGTAAGTAAACGCATGGTCCAAGAGACTATTAAGATCAAAGCAACCAGGCGATGCCCCCAAAGGATTGTCATGTCACCGCTGCTCTGGTCCAATGTAGTTGATGACCTAATGCACACCTAAACAAAGGCTAGCCATCAGGTACAAGGGTTTGTGGATGACCTAGTGCTGATAGAACAAGGCTAACATGACTCGACGATGGCTACCAGAATGCAAAGTGCCCTAAACATCACAACATGGTGTAGAGAAAATGGGCTAAGCGCCTGTTGTGCCATTCATGAGGAAGAGGAAACTAAAGGTAGGGTCCGTGGTCCTGAATGATACGGCGGTCACGATAAGTTGGGAGATCAAGTACTTGTGTCTAGTCTTGGACCACAAAACTGACCCGGAATTCAATTCTGTAGAAATTACAATAAAAGACTTCAGGAGCTTCATATGCCTGCAAAAAACTTTTCTCTAAAACATGGGGTCTACAACCAAAAATGATATATTGGGCCTTTACAGCAATTGTAAGACCCATTATGTGTATGGAGCTCTATATGATGACCTAAAGTAGAACAAAAGAAGCCACAGTGCATAATACAAAAACTGCAACGAACTACATGTCTTACCATAACTGAGACAATGTCTACCTCTCCAGCTGCTGCATTTGAGGCACTCATAAAATTGCTTCCCATTTACCTACTAGTGACGAGGGAGGCTTTAAATCAGGTCACGGCTATCGCTGGGACAGCAATAATCAAACCTAGCACTCTTACAGGACAGTTAAAAATCTTCAACGAGCTGAGGGAGGGGGGCGCCACTCATGGATTGCAGGTAGGATGACATGACACTAAAGTTCAACTTTGACATCAGAGATAAATACCAAAATATTCAGTCTCAACAAGAACGAACTGTCCATATATGTGGGTTGTTTAACGGGGCATTATCCTTTAAATTACCATATGCATAAATTTTACCATATGCATTTATTTTTTCTCTTCACCTTTTCTTTCCCCTTTACTATTATTTAATACTTGAGTATAACATCATTTCGGACAGTATTTCATCTCTTTTAATCTCTGTCTATTTTCTTTGCCATGTTTGATCTATGGACTTTCTAGCTGTCTAGTTAGTGCTAATGGACGCAAGTTGGATA
>WYDF02266533.1:0-18578 GCA_009867245.2 Adranes taylori
AAGTTTGTTACAGTAGATTTCCCCTGACGAAAGCCATGCTGTTGTGATACTATAAGATGTTTACAAGACCACGATAAATAATCCTACATGAGATTATTTATCGATTGAATACTACGATAATTTGAAACTTCTGAACGGTCTCCATTTTTAAATATTGGGTGTACATAACTATGTTTCCAAACTTGAGGAAAAGTTTGGCTGTTCAATAAGGAATTCCATAAGAAATATATTGGTCATGCCACGCACAACTTCATTATTTATGATTAAAGGTGACAACAACATCTTTTCTTTCAAATTTGAGTTATTCCATTATTCTCTTATGGTGCTCAAAAACACAAGTACTGTCTTTACTTCTACCTTAAACTAGGTACTTTAAAACGGTGATGTTCAAGGATTTTCAAGAATTTTTTGAAATAATTGTAAATCCTAAAAAACTAGACTGAATAATTAAAGGTACCATCAAAATTACCTTTTAACAATGAGTGATGAAATACGTGGTAACATAAACCTAATCTGTCTGACTTACTTCATATATTTTTAAATATGAATATATAATTCTTATGTGTCTGGAAGATATTTCATTACTAATAAAATGGACCTAATATTACTAATAAAATGGGACCAAGTATGCATCGATTGCAGGAAACCCTGAAGATTTGGAAGTTGCGTATAAACTCGTCACAAAGTGGTTTAAGTCTCTTTACCTGCATGTGGATAAAGAACTCAGTAACTATGCATCAAACTTGCCTTTATGCATCATCTAGACCTTATCCGAAAATAACCTTCACCGAAAATAACCAATAAAAATTCTACTCAACGTATCAAACACTAAAACTGAAGAAGATGATAATGGATAAAGGCTATAAAAAATTATCCAGATCTCCTTCCACTCATCTTTCTATTAACCGCAAATATACCGAATTGAAAGCGATTTATATTTTTGTAGCAATTTCCTATTTTTTTATTACATTTTTGTATATTCAGTCATACTGGCTTGCAAATTAATTCAGTGAAGAGATTATATGTTTATATTTTTTAATGTCATCAGTAAATTGAAGAAATGGAAGTGGTCACAAGTGGATGTCATTTATAAACAAATTAAACAAAAGAATGCTGGATTGCGCAATTATGGGCTCACGTATGGATATTAAGCCACATAGATACTAACAAATCTATATTCTAGTTGAACTCAATTTAAATCAACTCAAAATAATTTAAAGTTGAGAGACTACATAACGGTTTTTCTAAAAAGTTTTATTAATTGTAATTGTTTTATTAGCAATCTCATATTTCAGTTTTGAATTACGTTATAATTGGCTTTTTTTCAATTCTTTTCAGTTGTGAAAAATCTGAATTCATGTGTTCTGATGAATCTTGTATATCACTAACATGGAAATGTGATAAAGTAGATGATTGTAGTGATGGATCTGACGAAGCTGGCTGTGGTAAGTGTAAATAAGTTCCATTCAATACTTAAAAGATTTAGATGGATTACAAATGATATACATATGACGAAAAATGGCAAATAAAGTAGAAAGTTATAAATCTCTTCACAAATAGAAAAATGATGGAATGATGGCTCTTTGTAAAGTGATGGAATATTTGACATGAATTGTTTTTTTAATTAAACTTCAGAACTAAAGAATCTAATCTCTTAATACATATTTACTAAAAACAGTTTGAAGAACAATTTTCATAAAATTATAATAATTATAAAATGTTATTTTTAGAAATTGAACCCTCCTCATGTCTTTCTTATGATTTTGAATGTACCAATCATCGATGCATTAAAATGCACTTTAAATGCGATGGTGATGATGATTGCGGAGATTGGAGTGATGAAGAAGATTGCCAAAAAGATTCCGCTTCATGTGTTGATGGAGAATTTAGGTAGGTGTTTATATTATTAACGCATTGTGATTATATTTTGTATTATATTTTGTTTTTTTATAGTACATAATCCATATATGTGTATGAAAGATAAAGGATTAATGAAAATTGTTTATTGCCACATTTTGTTTGGAAATCACGTTTCGGGCATCTTTGATTCCAAAAATTGGTTTCTAAAAAATGTCTTTGGATGTTTGATGTTTACTTGTATGGCAATATTTTGTAGTGCAGCGAAGTGAAATGATATGCTATTTTTTGTTCCTTTCTTTTCTTTTTTTCCCTTTTTATATACTTTTTTTTTCGTTTTCTCTATTGCGCCTTCTTCCCTTGTACCTCCGATATATATCTTATTTTTATTCCCATATTCTTACTTTTCGTTTCTATGTATCTCGTCCACTATCCTCTCCATTATCTTGATTACTGTTCCTCCCTGCTCCATACATATCCTCCAGTTTCTTGCTTTCTCCTTTTGCTCCTCCGTCCATCCCAACATTTCACATTCATTCATTCACCCAGTGCTTCCATGTTTCTTCCATTCCTCAACATATCTTACATCGTCTTTCACTCTTTCATCCAAAGAGTGAAAGACGATCCATCCAAAATCTTTCATCCAAAATCTATTGCCTCCCACACCTAAACCTACTTCAACACCCTTATCATTCTCTTTTCTTCATACTTCTATTCGATCCCAAATATTCCTGCCTCGTTCCTACCACCTCTATTTCCTTATAATTACTATTGTACCACCTTACTCTTAT
The DNA here is from genome assembly GCA_009867245.2 of Adranes taylori. Classification (NCBI taxonomy): domain Eukaryota; kingdom Metazoa; phylum Arthropoda; class Insecta; order Coleoptera; family Staphylinidae; genus Adranes; species Adranes taylori. Next base: position 2,649 of record WYDF02266533.1, read on the forward strand.
CTTTTCTCTCCTCTTGCTATTCCACATCCATTATTGTTCTCTCCATTTCCACTTCACACTCACTAGCTTCCATCATTCTATTATACCATTCTCTCATCGACCACCCACTCTCTCATACACTATTTTTTCGATCCTTCACCCATTTATTCTCTGTCACTTCTTTTTCCACATCCTCCATAGCACACATATATACCTTCCTCACAATTCTTTCCATCTCCCTTGTCATCACCTTGTTTCATACTTTAGCTACTTCTTTACCGCCTTTACCCAGCACTTGTTCAAATTAACTTCCTGTAACACAATCTCACTAGGACCACACCAAAATCTTTTTCACATATTTTATGGCATCAGATGGGGCGGCTCCAGAGCTACGAACTTGTCTGGATTTACCGCGCACCTTAACAGCAAAATGTGGACCTTAACTACGCGAATAAATTAGCAATAACTCTCGAGCTAAATTCAAATAAACAGCGACACAATAACCGCTAATAGTTAACAAACAAAAATAATGTGACTTACCTTAACGACGGTGCTGTCTTCATTCCGTTCTGCCGATAAGATTAAGGAAAAAGTGTGGAAAGGGGAAATGGGTTTCTTCTTGCACAACAGTTCGTGAACGATAGTGAATTATTTAGCTTATTAGGGGTCTATCTTACGCGATAGCAATCAATTTTCAACTATACGAATGGTCAGCACTATGACATACGAATTTTATTCCGGCTGTAAAGGTTATTGAACAAATGAAAACCCCAAATTTCAGCGCTATAGCGAGAATGCTCGCTGACAAAACGATTCCGTCCTAAACTATTGACGGCTTACTTAAGACCCTTCTCTCTTTCTCGCCCTTCACGTCACCTAATAACTAAACTTACTCATATAAACACACCCAGAAACTACTAGGCCCATCTATGACTAAACTAACAATATTTACAAGGGGTAGACGATAAGTTGGGACAAACGACTTACTATGCCACCAACAGCATCTTTTCTATTTCTTCTCTCTTACTTCCGTCCCATACAATAGTATACTCTCCACACATACTTCAAGAAGTCTCAACCTCATTCTTACGTAGTCTCCAAATTTAGTTTTCCACACGTTCAATCTCTCTGGCGCTATTCCTGCTTTCTTCACTATCATCTTCACATGTTCACATTTACTTCCCGTCCGACTCTTTTTTTCTGTCAGTGAGTGCATGTCAGTGAGTGCACCATGGTGTAAATATCTTTCTAAGTTTGTAGGGCACCCTTAAGGTCTTTTCGGGATTCTGCTTGGGGTCGCGACCTCACTGTTAAATCCACTTTTTTCCAGAAATGATTACTTTTTAATTTTCAATTGAACCTTCATGTATTTTTATTTATTTGGAATTACTATCCCTTTTCGAACGCAGATATGTAGTACTTGCTAGATTTATTCAAAAAACTTTTCATTCCCATAGATATTAGAGAATGTCTTATTTCTGGAAGCATTTAGAGCGCCTGATTTCTGGATGCATTTTCAGAGTAATGTATAATTTATTAATTTAATATACAGCAAAAATTGTATCGCTAAATTCAGAAAATAGCACCTATGTCCTGTTATGAATATCCTCATAAAACTTGATGTAAGCAAACTGCTAAAAGTTTCAAATTTCATTGGATCAGTTAAGAAATAAAGTATTTAAAAGAGCGCCGATATGTATGGGACAGCCGGTATAATTTAGATGAATTCATTTCCATATTATGTATATAAACCTTTATTGGAATAATGTTCATTTACATAACTCTTACATTTACATAACTCTTATTATACATAACTCTTACTTTATAACATTTAGATAACATTTACATAACATCCTACAATATCACAATAAAATTAATCAAAAATGAAATAATAACAAAAAATTCCCTTTTGCCTTCGTTTTCCTTTTTGAATAGGATTTCATAGGACCAGGGAGTTCAACATTAACCTTCCATTTATCTTCTTCATCAGTTTTTTTTATCTCGTTCATTATTTTTTCGTTAATTCCTTATCTCCTCCCATTATCTCCTTAATTTTGATGCATTCCCTCTGTACCCCCTCCTAAACAAAGTCCTACATTTTTCACTAATCTGCACTCTTCCTAACTTCATTTAATTCCCGTGCATTCATTTGCCCAATGTTCCCATTTTTCCTGACATACACCGCATACATATCCGACACATTCTGTCTTCACTTTTCATCGAAAATCTATTTCCTCACTACCACACCTAAATCTAACAATCATCCTTTTTTCCTCCATTTTGGAGTCAATTTCTTTGTACCCTAGGAATACATTCCGTATTTCTAATGCATTCATATATCCTATTGTATATACTACTCCTGAACCTCACTAATCTTTCTGGCATTTCTATGTCATTCATTTCATTCATTCTCATTTCAACCTCATTTATACCCGCAATCTCATTACACATTTTCTTGCACCATCTTTCACTCGACCACCCTATCCTTTCGTATGCTTTGTTCCTATCTCTTTTTCTTCATTTCATTTCAGGTTTTCCAATACAGAATTACAATCCTGTCACTTTCATCCCCTATTTCTTTCATATTTCGCTAGTTTTGCAAAGCAAAGCCTTATTCCAACACTTAAACTGCCAGCATTCATTCCTCACTATTTCCGGTGTTGTTGACCTTTCACCTCCTAGTATCCTTTTCAACACACTAACAAGCACATCCTCAATTTCATTCCTTTCTTTCACTCCCCACACTTCCGCTCCATATAACAAAATATTTCTAATACATAAATTCATAATCATCAACCTGATACTTGCTAAATCTCCAAATAGTCTTGCACATACACACCTTAGCCTTTTCATAGCCATTTTCGCTTTTTTGCCATCATCTTAACATGCTCATTACAGCTTCTATTATAACTAAGCATGAATCCTATATATTTGAAATACCTTACCCTTATGATTTCTTTATCATCTAGAAAAAACTTATCCTTACTGCTATCTCTTCCTCTTGTTTTGTATACCAGTACCCTTACTTTCTCCACATTCACCCACAGTTCTCTTCTGCTCATGTATTTACGCACCCTTTTGATCACTTCATTCGTTTCTTCTATCGTCCCGCCATGCATGCAATATCATCCATATATCCTAAAGACCATATTTTATCTTTCCTTATCGTAATACCAGATTGTCATCTCTTTAAAACCTCTTCTAAATCCGAAATCCTTACCAAAGATTTAATTTCAAACCATTCCGGCACATTCTTTCCAAACCTTGCTCTCACTTTAGTTCCTTCATATAACCCTTTAACAACCCTTATAATCTTATCACGCAAACCAACTCCTCTCATCCTTTTCCATAGAATATCCTTTTGAATATTTATCAAATGCTACCTTAATGTAAAAAAATGTCAGGTATAGCTTCTTACCTTACTCAACCTCGTGATTTTTTAATCAGTTAGTAAATAACGTAGTTAAAAGAGCGCTCATGTAATGGGACATCCGGTATAATTTAGATGAATTCATTTCGAAATTATATGTGTATTTATTTTATATATTATACTTTTCCAGATGTATTGCATCATCAAAATGTATTCCAAATAGTTGGAGATGTGATAAAAGTCAAGATTGTCAGGACAATGAAGATGAATTGAACTGCACAGAAAATAATTTTAAAACATGTGCTCCACATGATTACACATGTAACTCGGGAGCATGCATTTTGGTATGAAATTAGTTCACTTAATATGGCTTATGTTTGTTTTTCCAGTCAATTGATTTTAAGTCTATGTATTACTTAATATTTTAAAAATAACATTAGAGAAAAGAAAATGTTTTTTGTTTAGAAAACGTGGATTTGTGACGGAGTATCAGACTGCAGTGACAACGAAGATGAAGCAAATTGCCAAATAGTCTGTGATGAAACAAAATTTAGTTGTCCAGGATTAAATGACACTGTAATTGAATATTGTATTGGCAAGTAAGTGTTCTTTTTTAAGTAATTGTTGAAAATTCGATTGTTAGATTTAGAGATTATGCATTTTATTTTAATGCCATAGAGGTTACTGCTTTGACGAATGTACTATCACAACTATAAAGTAATATATATCGAACTTCCTGATTACTGTTTTATAACGCTATAGTTATTTACATTACAAAACGTTTCAACAGGAAACATGTTTGCGATGGTATAAATGATTGTCCAAAAGGCGATGACGAGAAAAATTGTCCAGTACGACATGAATGCTCGCCGAATTCGAAATGTGAACAATTTTGTGTCGCTCTGTCTGGACATACGGAGGGCTGTTCTTGTCGTCCAGGATACAAACTTAAAGAGGACGGTTTTGGGTAAGTATTGTTTACAGAATGTATTGTTTGCTATATTATAACTTTTAATAGGAGCATGTGTTTGTGGTAGTGTGTGATTTCAAAATTTGATATTAAGCGTAAATTCTTAAAATCTTAATAAATGGTCTACCTACATTAATAGAAGAGAGTGCAAGATTATTACAATACTATCTCGACAAAGAATATTGATGGACATTACGTATCTTTTCATCATGTGTAACCTAGCAAAGACTTGGCAACATTAGCAAATGATTATGTTATCAATAACTTCATACCTACCAAAACTTGATTATATGAAACATATAAATTCTACAAAGTATCCAATCCTGATTAAAAAAGTATCATAACGATTCAATCTTGAACCTATAGTTTTCATGACTTTTGTTATAAATGGTTTGCCCAATTATAACGTAATTTATTAAAGGTGCACAAGCGTAATTAAACGAAGAATTTTTTTAAAGATCGATTATTCGATTTGTATGGATCTCTTGAATGATATTAATTCTCTAAATGTAATAATTTCGACTCATTAATATTAACGGTGTTACCCAGAAATACATGTTCTAGATTTAATTAATTGTGCCATAAAATTGTCGGTCTCGTTCAGTAACCATCATTTCTTTAATCAGCAGAAAAATTAATAATGGGACACAGCATGTATTTGTAACATTGAGGATGATTAGTAATTGAATGCGTTCCAGTAACTCTTTCAGATTCAAATTAAATGTGTAAAAAGCTAGAAAATCCACACCCAAGCGATGTACCATAAAGTGCTAGATGGAATGACATGATATATCTTGTATCCATATTGCTGAACATTACGTATTTTACGACGATTAGTGAGTCGACAGCAGTGTCGTGTTCTACAATTCTTGTTTAAATCTAACTTTGTTCAATTTTTCATCTGTGGCCTCCTTCGGAAGTTGAAACATAATTATATTTTATGTTGGAAGTCAAGTCATTTTTTTTTAATTTTAGATGTGAAGATATCAATGAGTGTCTTTACGAAACGGATCCTGTTTGTTCACAAACATGCAATAATACGGTTGGAAGCTTTTTATGTGGGTGTATGACAGGATATATACTTAGGCCAGATCTAAGAACTTGTAAGGCAATGGGAGGCTCACCTACATTACTTTTTGCTAATAGGATTGATATCAGACAGGTACAAAACTTTATAATGTATGTGTACTGTTATTGTTTTGAAGAAGTTATTTTTGTTTATTGTTATTATTTTCAATACGTATTCAGTGCAGCATACTAAAAGTAGGGAAAACTGTTTTAATAAGCTTTATAAATTTATATTTCAGGTATCACTGAGTAATGCAAAATACACCGCGATACTAAAAGGCTTACATAATGCCATTGCTCTGGATTATCATTACGAGAAAGGTTTCATATTCTGGTCCGACCTAACCATAGATGTAATAAAACGAGCTAACATTAATGGTACAGATGCTACCAGTGTGATTAAATGGGGCTTAGAATCTCCGGGCGGCATAGCAATTGATTGGATACACAATTTAATATTTTGGACAGATTCCGGGACGAAAAGAGTTGAAGTGTCTAATTTGGACGGCGATCAACGAGCCATTATTGTAGCTAATGATTTAGATAAGCCGCGTGCGATCGCCGTTCATCCTGGAGAAGCGTTAATTTTTTGGACAGATTGGGGTCCAAACCCAAAGATTGAACGTGTGGAAATGGATGGCAGTAATAGAAAAAATGTGATTACAGAAGCGGTATTTTGGCCAAATGGATTAACTCTGGATTATACTAATAACAGAATTTATTGGGCAGATGCGAAACATAGTGTTATAGAAACTGCTCTTTATGATGGTAGCGATAGAAAAAAGGTAATTAGTAAAGGTTTACCGCATCCGTTTGCTATAACAATATTTGAAGATGCTATATACTGGACCGATTGGAATACTAAAGCCATTTCAACAGCTAATAAAGTAACTGGAGCAGGCTTGAGAACAGTTCATTTAAATCTACATTTTCCAATGGATATACATAGCTATCATCCACAAAGGCAACCGTTTTATCGAAATCATTGTGGTTCAAATAATGGTGGATGTACACATCTTTGTTTGCCCAATAACAAATCTTTTAGTTGTACTTGTAGAATGGGACAAAAATTAAAAGCCGATAAAGTATCGTGTCAGGAACCTGACAAATTATTGATTTTTGCAAGGAAAAAGGATATAAGAATTAAGCATTTGGATAAAGAAATCGTACAACACAATGATGTAGTTATACCTATTGAAGGTATTAAATCTGCTGTTGATATTGCTTGGGATGCAAAGACAGATTCTATTTTTTGGACTGATGTCGAACGGGATACTATAAGTAGAGCCAAATGGAATGGAAGTAACCAACAAACATTAATAAAGACTAATATTTGTAAGTTTAATTTTATATTTATAAGTATTTTTTTTTTTAATTTAAAACTTGTTTTTCGGTATAGAATTTGTAACCTATAGGATCTTCTTATAGTATCAATTACAACATAATACATTTTGCTTCTTATTATTTTTTCCATATGTTGTAAAGGATACCTTGTTAGCGTATAACGTTTTTCCCCTTGTTAGCTTGAAGTTTTTGATGTCTGCTGCTAGAATTTCGCCAATATTAAGTAATTAGAAATTTGCAATTTGAGCTAATTTGACATCTCAGAATACATGTTCTAAAATGTTTGGGACTCTAGATGTTTTATGAAGTTTAAGCAACCACTTTTTTCATAGCGAACAACTTTTCTTTAGGTCATCCTCCGAGTGCAGTATATGAAGCTATGGAATTAGCGTGCTAAAATTTTTCAAGGCAAAGAGATCAAAATGAGTGTTTTAACTTAGTGCTTTAACGCATTATTCTAGAGCTTTAACACACTAAATATGTAACTTTTGGATTTGATTTTATTAATTTTCATTAGTCTTTTCTAGTACTTATCTGTACCATGTACATTAGACTGTACCATATATTAGGCTGTGATTAAAACTTTTTCATCAAGAGATTATTTTGCGATCAAATAACATATCTTATTGGTTAAGCTTTAAAAATTTTGTGCCGCAGATAACAAAGACTGATATTATTTTAAAATATTATTAGGTTCAATATTTATCGAATATATGGTGAGAACATTTTAGACTAGATCAGATCGAAATGGTAATATTATATTTAGTAGCCTCAGGGTCAGTAAATAGTGCAAAATTACTTGTTGGGTTATTAAATAGTACAAATTAATCATGTGGGGCGCGATTAAATAAGTTTGAGAAACACTGAACTATAGAGTTAAGATTAACACAAATATATTTTAGTGACACCGGCCGGTTTAGCATACGATTGGCTTACTGATAAAATCTACTGGACGGACAGTAGTACTTCAAGAATAGAAGTGGCAACAAGTGATGGAAGCATGCGATCGCTTCTTGTATGGGAAAATTTAGATGAGCCCAGGGATATTATGGTTGATCCGTTAGGTAAGACTTTTAACTATTAAAAATAATTACACCATCGGAAATTAAGTAAATAAATAAATAAAACCTTTATTGGCATAAATTCGTTTACAATATCCTACACACATATATATTATAAAATAGCCATACACACATAATATAAATTTTAATATAAACATAATATACATAAAAATTAATTCTCATTCTTGAAGTGAGAAGTAACGGCTACATTTCTCTTATCCTAATTATCTAATTTTCTTCCATCCCCTTCTCTCCCTTTCTCCATCCCTTTTATCTTCCTTTATATACTTCCTTTCTATCATTTTTCATAATTTCTAATCCTTTTCCCTCCTTTCCGAAACTTTCTCTCCAGTGCTCCCTTGACTCCTTTTCACTGTCACTCCACTCTATTCCTACATACGTCTTTATCCAATGGCCCCAGTTGTCCTCTTCCTTCCCACATATCCTACACATTCTCATATCCCACATATCCTCATTCATCCAATACCTATTATCATACTATTCAATGCCACATCTGAACCTTGCAATCATACTTTTATCCTCCATACTTAGACCCGATACGAAATATTTGGTCATTCCCTCCTCGTCCTTGATCCACCAATACTTACTATTATATCTACTATCACATATACTGCTCTGCCTTCCCACATTCCTCATCCTTTCTATAATCTCATTCACTACTTCATCTTCTCAAACCATCTTTGCGTAGACCATCTTACCATCCTATTCACACTCACTCTACTCTTAATCCATTCATTCGCACTTATCTCTCTTCCTCCATTCATCATTCGTTCAATGTACACGTCCTTAACTAACCTAGTTCTTTCATCCTTCCATACTTTCCCCTCCTTTTCACTCCACTTATCCAGCATTTATATTTTTTATCCAGCAAATTCCTGCATCACTATATCGCTTGGAGTATTTCTGTCTAAACTCAACATCGTTTTCAGGCATCCCACTTGCACTCTCTCAATCATATCGCTTTCTTCCACAGCCCAAACCCCTGTTCTATACATCATTGTTATTCACACACACTTCCATTATTATTTTTCTCCTCATACTTACAGACTCTCCAAATTTTCTTTCCCTATCATTCTCTCCATTGCTTCCCTTGCCTTTTTCGCTATCATTTTAACATGCTCCTTGCACCTCGCATTTTGTGCCAAAATGAAACCTAGATACATATATTCCTTGACCTTTTCTATCATATGCCCCCCTATATTAATTTTATCCTTCCTACACTCTCTCCCTCCCTTCTTGCAAACCATTATTTTAATTTTTGCCACATTCACTTCTAAGCTCCTTTTATCCATATACCTTTTCACCCTCCCGATCACTTCATTCATATCTTTCATACTACTCGCCATATATACTATATCGTCAGCATAAGTAAGAGACCACACTTTTTTCTTCAACTTTTCAGCCCACCCGCTTGTCCTTTCCTCAAAACTTCCTCCAAATATGACATGTAAATATTAAACAGACAAGCACATAGTGGAATCTCTGCCTAACTCCCCTCTTTGTCTCAAACCAATCCGACACTTTCTCATTCAGTCTCGTTCCATCATATAGTCTCTTTATCATACCAATCATCCCTATCGAAATTCCTACATTCTCCATTCTCTCCCACAATTTCTCTCTGACTAACCTGTCAAACACAGCTTAAAGATCCACAAAAAGCAGATATAATTTCGAAATTGCTCTGTTCATAATGTAATTCAGTGTTAAATGTTATCCGCCGTACCTTTCCCTCTGATGAACCCACTCCGCGTATATGACAGAATTCCCTTTTCCATGACTTCCTCTTCCAACCTCCTATTAATTACCCTCGCATACAATCTATACAAACAATCCATAATCGTAACCCCCCTATAACTATCAACTTCCATTCTGTTACCTCTCTTATACACTGGCACAACTTCGCCTTTTCCATTCATCCCGCACGCTCTCCACTCCTATCCATACTTTATTCATCCCCCTTACTAACGCACTCACCCCCTTCTCATTCAGATATTTCCCAAACATCCACTGGCAACCTACTTGGCCCACTGGCTCCCCCTTTTTTCATCCTCCTTACCTCAATCTTTACCTGCACACTTATTTCCCTTACATCCCTAACTTGCAGAGTCTTTAACCCTTTCCCTCTTCCGTTCCATTTCTCTTCCCATTTTCTTCTATACTCCCTTGCTATACCGCACTTTTCCTCCCTATAATTCCCTTACTTCTCAAATATCTCTATACTTCTCTGTCACTATCAATCCTACCCAACACCTCCTCCTTTTTACTCGTCATCCTTTCTTTTATCTGGTACTACTCCCTTTTCCACTTAGCACATTCCTACTCTTCCCAATCTACCTCTCTATCTCTTACTTTCCTCAATTTTTCGCTAACCTTCTTTTCCTTTTCTATCAATTCCTCATGCACCTTATAGCACCCTTCCTTATTACCCTTCTTCGCTTTTCTCTTTCTTCTCTTACCCAGCAATTCTTATATCACCTCTTTAAACTTTTAAATCCTTCCCATCGTACATTATTGGAGATTAAGTACTTGTAATGTATAATTTTTTATAAATAAAATATTGTAATCGACTAACACACGTAAACACTACATGACATACTTGGGTATACAAAAATACTACAAAGTATCAGACAACGTTTCTTTATATATATTTTTTTGAGATTTAATGTGAAAAGAACAGAGACGGTATAATAAAGAAGAAGAACACAATTTACATAACAAAAAAATCTTTGTCAGATTTGACATACCAGATATTCTGGATTATATATAAATCATATATTCGATCAATACTGGAGTATGTTTATTTGGTATGGAAGTGACTTCTTAGTACGGATATCGAGGCTCCTGAGAGGGTGCAAGGAAAAGCAACCAACTTAACAATAAATATCGTTTAAAGAATTTGCAATATGGAGATTGGCTCTCAAGATTAAAATTAACCCCTTTACTCACAGCGAAGCGTAGAAATAGATCAGCTTCCATCAACTTCGAACTGTTTACGCTGAAATTATAATAATAATATTTTGATTTTTTATAGGTGGATATATTTACTGGTCTAGTTGGGGCAAGGAGCCGAAAATCGAACGTGCTGGGATGGATGGATCAGGGCGGAAAGTTTTAATATCGCACAATTTAACTTTTCCAAATAGTCTTTCCATTGATCATAGTTCTAACAGATTATATTGGTCCGACGGAGGAACAAACTGTATTGAGTATTCAAATCTAGATGGTTCCGATAGACGTCTTCTAATAGGTAGGCATAATTTAATATTTTGGATCATAATGAACAAGAAGATAAATTATGTGTTTTTAATATTATCCATTTGTTATACGGGGTAGCATGTGCACCCTGCCTAAAGACCGTGTTTATTAACAGCTAAATGAACTAACGGTACGTCAAACTTGAGCAAAACACAATAAACAGTTTGGCACCTCATAGCGGTGTGCAGTTGGAAACACTTCATAACTCGCACTCTGTATATCAAAATTTAAGAACAGGAAGTTACAAAGAATTTGTATAAATTTAATTGGTTCTAAATAGTTTTCGCAAGTTTCGGAAATTAAGCCGTATGTAATGTTTCCTTTCCATTTCAGGTAATTTATCTCTTCCGTTTGGCATAGATGTTTTTGGTAATCATGTTTATTGGACCGATTGGAATTCCCTAAATATCGAACGTGCAAATAAACAAACCGGTCAGAATCGTGTTATTATTGGCAAGAATATTAATAATTTAATGGATCTTCAAATCTTCCATCGAAACCGTAGATATACACCCACTCCTTGCAATGTTAGAAATGGTGGTTGTTCTTATATGTGTCTATTGCGACCTAACGGTGAACATGCTTGTGCTTGTCCTATCGGAGTTTTATTAAAGGTAAATCTTTCATTAGATTTACTTTCAAATCGATTTTGTTACATTTTACAATCCATTAACACGCTCTAGTTAACATACAGGTCAGTTTGCTTTCGTTTAAATAAACTATTAATTTATTCAGGATGACGATAAAACTTGTCAGAATGGTCCAACAAATTCTTTGATAATAGCGCATCGTGTTGATATCCGTCAAATTTCATTGGACGTTCCATATACTTATGACTTAGTACTGCCATTTCCGCAAGTAAAGCAAGCCATGACTGTAGACGTAGATCGAAAAACCGGCGAAATGTTTTGGAGTGATATTGCTGTTGGAACTATCACAAAAAGTACCCCAGATGGCAAAAATAATAAGATAGTTCTCTGGAATGAATTAGAAAATGTCGAGGGTATAGTTGTTGACTCAACAGGTAGAAAGGTAAACATTGTATGAGAATTTTCACCTGTATAAATATTGAATTTTTCCATGATCATCAGTTATATTTTTCATACACTGCCCAGTCCGATTTAATAAAATATTTCAAATATTTGATTATAAGCTGAACGTAATTTGTTCCTTAGATATTTTTCGATGGAGTTCATTGACACCTGATTCGCGGAAAATGATTTTTTTTAAAGATATCAAATTCTGCTTTCATATACATACGTTGTTCTCGGGTCAAATTTAACTTCATGTATTTATTTTTAATTAAAACAAGTGTGTGAAAGAAAAGATCGTCCATAGTCAAAAATAAAACTGTGATTGTTTAAGAGAAAATAAAAAACAAATATCGGGGTTGTGAGATTGTAGGCAGTATTTTAGGTTTCTCGCGAGAAAATAATCTATTACTACTCAACACTTTTTTAAATATTTTTTAGATTTACTGGACGGATGGATCAAGAAATAGTATCGAAGTAGCAGAATTGAATGGCACAAACAGAAAGTTATTGGTTTGGAATGATATTGATAATCCCAGAGCAATAACATTACATTATCACCACGGCTTAATGTTCTGGTCTGCGTGGGGTAGCAATGCAAAAATTGAAGTTGCCTTAATGGATGGATCCAACAGGTAAAGAATAATAATAATAATTTATTTAAATTGCAATAGTTTTATTTATGGTCATTTAAACAATCAGAACCTTATAGCTTATAAATATTGTAACTTTGTAGTAATCTACAGAAGTTTTCTTTCATTGTTTTTGTAGAAGAGCATTAATAACAACTCAATTAACGTGGCCCAATGGACTAACTATTGATCGACCAGCTAATAGATTGTATTGGAACGATGCCAAATTGAAAACTATTGAGTCCAGTGATTTGAATGGTAATGATCGACACATAATTATTGAAAATGTGCCGCATCCATATGGATTGGTCGTGGTTGGCGGTCATATGTATTGGACTGATTGGATTACAAGAAGTCTCAATAGATCTGATAAGATCAATGGATCTGATCCAAAAGTCATCCTCGACGATATTGAAGGTACAATTTGAAGGTTTAATCTGATTATCAAGCAGGGAAATTTAGCTTAGTTGTTCGGTGCGTAATTTCGGGGTTTGTCGGATACTGTACTCATGGATATATTTATTTTTTGACGTCGCTGTTTTGTTTTTTGTTCAGAATAAATCTCAACAACATATGGGTTATGACAGATAATAGGGTTAAATGTAAAATGTTTCAAAGGTAAATATGATAATAACATAAATAAAAATAGTTGTAAATTGTAAAAAAAACATTAATTGTGAACAAATGTAGAAAACAGCCCCAAGTCAAACTTACCTGGCTCTTTTCTTTCTACAAATTACGATCTGACCTACTAGTCCTAAAGCTGCGATATCTCCTGTGCTTTCTAATCCACTTGTGCCGTCAGCCGTAATCCTATGTGCCGTTTTTTTTCTCTTCTTAATAAACATATATCATTTACAAATTTCTACTCTGACGATGAACTTTCCCCACGAACAACGAAATCGAAACATTACATTTTCTATGATTACGTTTGTATGTGATCTTTGCTGAAATCCAACAATTGGAATCACTAACTATTTTGAAATAAAATGGACTGTATCTAATTAATTATATGATTAAGACGCTTACCCTGGTGTTTTCTTCTGTTATGCATTTACCGCTGGTAAATTATAGATAGGATAAATAGGAGAGAGCGTAAGAAGAAAGAATGGATGCGGTTTTGTTTCCAGTTTGTACAATATCGAAATAGAGAAGCACTAGCAGTTCACTTCTATTCTAAAAACGAGACTAATTCTATATCTATGAGGGAGCCATGTATCTATGAGATATTTTTCTTAAGAGTACTATGAAACGACACTACGTACCTGCCCAATGCGTGCATATCTATATGGGATCATGGCTAGCTGTCTACTACTACATGAGAGATGTAAAATATGTAAATGTCCCCTTGTGGGGGAAAATAGCATTTGCAGATTTTTGCGACGTTGTTACTAGTAATAAAATTAACTAAACTACAAGTAAAAAGTGAGAGCACGAAACAACGTTCATTAATTTCTTGAACAGCATCATTAAGTACATCGCTTTTAATTATCAATTTCTATGATTTATGAAGTATTTTAATGAATAACGAGTATTTTCGAACACCTCAACGTATGTTACAATATGTAATTTATGTTTAAAATCTTTATTCGGTATCATATACAATTATGCAAATAAAACATTTTACATTTTAGGTCTTATGGTTGTGCGCTCAGTTCAAAGCGATAATATCGCTGAAAATGCTTGCGGCTTAAACAATGGCGGTTGCTCGCACCTGTGCTTACGCAACAATGATACGCACACGTGCGCTTGTCCTACAGGAATTACATTTGCTACAGGGAAGACTATATGCCATTTTCAACCATCACAATATTTACTTTTCGCAACACGAAATGGTTTAGCCCGCATTAGTTTAGATACTGATGACCTATGGGATGTAACATTACCTATTTTTGGCGAACACATTATTAATATTGATTTCCATTGGAAAAAAGAACTATTAATCTATACCGATATTCAAACTGATGAAATAGTTCAAGTTAGTATGCGTAATTTTAGCCAGACAAAAGTATTGATTTCGAATATATCTACACCTAATGCGGTAGCAGTAGATTGGCTAGCGAATAATATTTATTGGGCTGATGCGGGTAATAGTCATATTGATGTTGCTCGAATAGATGGAACTTCAATCAAAACAATTATCTCTTCCGAGTTGAATGAACCACGTTCTATAGCACTATTCCCACCACTTGGATATCTTTATTGGACTGATTGGGGCGCACAGCCAAAAATCGAGCGGTCCTATTTGGATGGCACAAGTCGAAAACTGATTATTAGCTACGATATTTCCTTTCCAAATGGTTTAGTAATTGATTTCCATACAAAGCAATTGTATTGGACAGATTCGAAAACTGATAAAGTCGAAACATCTGATTTGAATGGAAGGCAAAGAGTTCGATTAGTGCAGTCCAGTCCACCAACCGCACATCCATTTGGACTTGCTTTGGTAAAGTAATGTTTTTTAAATCATTTATTTATTTCTGCCTTTCATCAGGTCATACGCGCACAGTTCCATTTTGTTCGTTTATTTATATTATTTAACATTAATTTAAAAAGTTATGTACATTGATAATTAACTTAATTTTTTAAATTCTTATGCATTGAAGGGAATGATTATAAACGGATGAAAATTTCTAAAAAAAATCAGGTAATTTCAAAATTTAGTGGTGCCGCATAGCCCTCGAAGTTTCGATCTGTATGATTTAAATTCCCTAATAAATTCACAATATACGACAATCATTAGCAACTGGTAAAACCTCTCAGTAATGTCATTTCTTTCCAACTTTACTATTAAGGCATCGATACAAATATTAAATCTTTTAAAGAAGTTCTGTGAATTGGAATTAACAAACTGACGTATTATTTACTAAACCCTTTAGTTCATTTGGACGTACTAAAATACTTTTCTTGGTTATTTCTCCTACCTGGATTGTCTTCATTGCTTTCACCACTTTCGTCACATTTGCGTTGAGTCACACAAACATTTCTATAATCATTCATACCTGCTGTACCATCATTCAATACCGAATGAGGGACGTCTCAATCTCACTATTCTACTATTTCAAAAACATATAATAATTATTAGCAGCTTTGACAGAATGAGCTAAATAGAAATCTATGTGGGGGAATTTCACGCTAGAAATTCTGCGTAATTGTCTCTGCTGTTCATATCAACTTTGAAATGTGCCTTATTTAATAT
>WYDF02266544.1:0-18577 GCA_009867245.2 Adranes taylori
TTTAAAAGCGATCTTTGTTGTTAGCTTATAAATAAGCTTTTGTGTCGCAGGTAGCTGTTCGTTTCTTCGCCTTCTTTTCCCGCACTGCGTGACGCCTATTAGCGCGCTTGGTTGTCGCCTGCTGTCTTCTCAGAATATCGTGTTCTCGAAAATGTTATTGAACGCCTGCTGTGTTTCTGCGTGTTGCCTCCCCGCAGTGAGATATCGGGGCAGCTTAGTTAGCTGCAAAATATCTCTGTCAAGTGACCTGCTCGTTCGACTATTCACGAAAGAATGATTTCTGGTACTAACCATCAGAATATATAGTTACAAACATAAAACAATATGAACGTGATTTAATGTCACAATAAGTTGGTCACACTATATATGGCATTTCGATTCGCACGTTATAATGAGTAGGTAAATTTAGTATACATGCAAAATATGTATCAACTATAAATATTATTGTACCTACATAGTACATTTATACATATTATGCCTTTGATATTAAACGAAAATGCATGTTTATTAATTTGTTTAGTTTTGCTATTTTGCTCAACTAATATTAAATATCTTTAATACATTAGAATTTGATGAATATATATTTAATTGAGATGAAATCTTAAAATATCAAATGAACTTAGATTTCTTTTTAGTAATCGGTACTCAATTCTGTTTTATAAATTAGAGGGCTTCTTTATTATTATGGTTTACAGAATTGAATACATACGTATAAATCACTTTAACAACTTGTAATTGTATTTCTTGCAAGTATTGTTATAGTTGTTCATAAGTAATTTTAAATTTGTGTAATTGTGGAAAAGATGAGTAGAAGAAAAGCTTTAAGTATAGAAGAAAAAAACGTTTAGTTCTGCGCGACAATTTTTTGACTACGAGAGAGCAATTGAAGTGCAGAATATTAATATACATGACGTTCTTGGTAGAACATCAAAATTCCTTGAACTTTCAGCAAGAACTGTACAATTCGTTTGTGGTGAGAGTAACCGGGGAAAATTATGCGCACCTCAACACGAAGTGGTAGGCCAAAAATAATTTTTGACGAAACATTTAAAGATAAATAATATAAAAATTAATACAAATATTACATCTTTTAAAATATTTTAAATAAACTGGCTTTATTTATTAAAACTTGAAATAATTATCTATGATTATCTGTGCCCTGTGCCGAGATATTTGAATTCTCTCTAACACAACGCGATTTATTTCTGCTACAGTAGTATATGTTCTGGTTGTATGGGTTGTACTGGAGAGGAAAATCATAGCGTATTAGGACGTGCATATTCTCCTCCTGATGAAAATGGTGGTCGTAATATGACGGAAATACATCTAAATTCTTCTAAAGATTGGGAGTACGGATATTTGACTATAGATTATTCGTCGAAAGTGAATTTATTGACTGTGTTTGTACACAAAATTGGTCACGCGCTTGGAATATCACATAGTTCTCAACGAATTTCAAGTATGCATCCATATTACCATGCTTAGTAATATCAAGTATAGTTATATGAAGACGATGTTGGGGGTAGTCAAAATTTGCATGGTGCGAATCCAAATAAAAGAGGAAGACCGAAGAATACAACTTTAAGTGTTAGTACCGTGGAGTATGACGATATAATTCTAACCATGTTTTGTAGCTTAGCGTTGTATTTCACTAAAGCAAAGTATTATGATATTAAATTTATAATTTCAAAAATATATAATATTTTTTCCTGTTCATGACTTGAACATAGACTATTGTCGAACATGTATAATTCTTGATTTTAAAGGTTCTTAAGTATTTAACCAGGGCGGGCGCTAGACTTTTGCCGCCACACACAAGATTTGCTTTTACTGCCTTAGTAATATAAACAAAAAACTGTTTTTTATGCACTATAAAATATAAGTAAGTAGATGATATATCAGGATATGGACTGGCATCTTTTTTATTCCTTGTTCTTACCATTCTGAGTACAAAAACACGTATTTCTTAACTTTTTTTTTTATAAATATAACATAATAATAATTACATTTGAAATGAAAAGTTACCTCAATAATTATTAAATTAAAAAATAGATAAAGAATAATAAAATTAACAACCATTTAACAAACAAAACAGCTTTAACTTTGTTTAGTCACTCACTTATGCAAAATACAATGGCACATAGAGGAAAAATTGAAACCTCTCTTGTTTTACAACTTAACGTATAACATAAAAATGCTTTTATATTTGCAAAATTTCGTAGTATATCTTTTTTATATACTGCTCTCGAAATTTCATTTTCAAAATAGCTACCCCCAGATAGTCGGTCATGAATGATCTTACATAAGTTTTTAATAGTTTTAGACGAGAAAAACTTCTTTCTCTGCTAGTAACACTAGCTGGTATTGTTATTAATATTTTTGGAGCAATACGAGTGTGTACATTTGGATCGATTGGTATTAACTCATTCCTTAAAATTTATTTCAAAACATCGTTCAGATCATCTAACGAAATAAATATTGATTCTTCTGACAGTTGGACACTTGCAATGTCTTTTTCGTTACCATCGCTCAAAATCCTTGCTATACTCCATCTTCCATAATTTCCATTATTACCTTAAAAAATTAATAAATCTCTGCTTTTCCTTTTAGATATTTGGTATCTGTTACTTCTTGAAAATACTTCTTAATTTGTTCTGAAGTGAAAACTGTCGATTTTTTGGCCGATACCTCTCGGGTTTTCACTAGAAAAGCACTCTTCTCTTCTCATAATAACCAAGACACTATTAAAATTCAGTGTTGTAGAAGGTTTATGCAATTGAGTATTTCTTAATTCCTTTCGTGTCAAATTGCTGCTTATTTCAATTTATCAATACATTCCACTATCATCTCAAATAACCGTTTAGATTATTTGTATTTGGTTGGGTGGGTCGCTATAGTGGGCGTTTCTCTTGATTTATCAAACCCTTGCCCAATGATGACATTAAGGCATGAACCAATGTTTGATAAGTATCTATCATATACTGCAAATTGAAGTAAAAAAATACTTTGCATTTCAATCTTGTTTTTATAAAAGGTTTTAAGTGAATTATTATAATCAATTTTGCTTCACTGAATACTATTGACGACTATTTTAAGGTATATGGTATTAATGCAATGCACATTATATATGTTAGCAAAATTTTGTTTTTAGAGTCAAGAAGAAAGTCCAAAACCATTCAAACGTGTTTGCGATATACGAAGTGCTACACTTCCAAGCAATCCTAGATTGAGTTTGCATGCTTTAACGGAGTTGCACGTCGATGCTAGTAATACCAGCGATCCTCAGTATTGTAAAAATAAGGTAAATGCAATATACTACAATATTCAAATATTTTTATATATATTCAGTTATTTACTTATGATACAACTGCAGTATCGTAAATATGACGCTACTTTATTCAAAGTCGACTGTATTTCAGAAGTTGATCGTCATGGGAAAAGGGAGTTGTTAAAAAGCCAAACAAAACTCCGCTTATAATGGGCGAAATATTGTCATGTATAAATTAGGGCGGAGGATTGTTCTCTCCGGCGTGACATGGGTGAGAGGAGGCTTTTTTATGGGGCGTACCAATCCCCTGCTCACCGCTATAGGTACCTAGATCTCTTGTTACTTTATACAAATGCACTTGATCTCAATACTTGCTCTACTTCATCTACTTCTACTAAGATATTAATTGGGTAATTAATGCGAAAAGTTCTAACTATAACCCCCGACGTAGCTCCACTTGATTTAGAATAAAATACTAGACTGAACCATTGTTAAGATGGACGTATCTTTAGATTGCATCGTGTCTTTTGCGGCTGACTAATTACTGGTATCGTCCACCCTTACCGATAGTCGTAAGTCTAAATAATAAAATAGACTGTTGCGATTAATTTTTTGTCATGATTAAGTTGTACCTAATTTACACATTCTAGAATCTTCGCTATTCCCGTCTTCTGGTAAATTACATTTAGTCAATGTATTCCACTTAAGTGTCTATACTGGTGTCAGAACTACCTTTGATCGTAATAACCGATCTTCCTCACTGCTCTACATCGTTGTATGATTTTACTGTACTAACGTCATCGCTTTAATTTTGTCCGCCATAATATTTCTTTTCCCGTATTCACGCTTTTAAAATGTATTCACGCTATACTTCATGAATAGGCGTCTAAATGATTCTCTAAATGTTGATTGCCATTTGTCTGGCTTCCAACTAGCATACAATATGTTTAATGTTAACAAATCTTCACACTGTCTATCCGTCCTGAATTTCTAATACCTTTTATAAGTATTGCATGTTCAATCTTTCTAATCTCAAACTTAACAGGAACGTGGACAATCTTCACATTACACTATACACTATAGGTCAACTCAACGAGGCCATGTCATCTATCACGTCGATTTTAATTAACCTTACTCCCTTTCTATATGATTGTAAACAACTACCTAAAAATTGCTCCTAAAACTCTGTCCACTGGTTTTCAGGTCTTTCTAAGATTCAATGAGCCGTCATTGTTTACAAAAAAAAATCTATTGTAACTGTTTGCGCCATTTTTGACAGTTTTTACATAACTCAATTAAAACATGAAGGTTTCAAAATAAATATATCTACTCCAATATACAGGGGTATGTACGCCTTTTGATAAGAATTACAACAAAATTTTATACGTCATTTTTAAAAGATGTCGTTTTTGCCGCGCTTTTTTTCTTCGCAACTTAAAATAATTTCTTACAAAACTAGTACCTGAAACAATAAAAAATGAAGGTGCATAACTTATTGGCAATCATACATAAATAATCCGGTATTTATTACTGTTTATAGAATAACATTGCATCAAACGTATCAACTGAAGGCAGCGATACAAGTGTAAACTCATCAACATCTTCTACGATACCTTTACCATTGCCACGTCATCCAGCGTCAATTGCTGCAGTCACTCGACTACCATCTATTCCTGAACGTACCAATGGTACACATGGGCATAGAGCACTTGTAGTATCCGGAGATTTTCCTCATGGCTATTGTGCTGCAAGTGGAACAGAACATGAAGAACCTTTGCCACCATGTACGTTTAAACATTTGTCATAATATTATAATCTATTGAGGTGGTATTAACATATTTTTATTGGATTCTTTTTATTTTGTTATCATTGGCAATTTTAGCGTAAGATCAGGCGAAGATTTTTTTCCCAATATTTTTCAAGTGTATTAAGCTTTGTTTAGATATAGCGACTAATTGAATAGAACAGAAATATATTATTAATTTAATAGATACGTAATACCAACCAAAAAACTATCATTACAATTTCTGATTTTAAGAAATGTCTTAAAAAAGCTGACGGTTTAAGATGTATGGCGCCATTTCACCCATTATTATAAGGGTTCATCAACATCTTCCTTATTAGAAACATTACGGTCGCAACGTTTGAAAGTCCACGACTAACTCACTAATAGAATAGAATATATATTACTTGTCATCGCATCTAAATGTTTACAATTGTCAGGAAAAATGATAAAATATAGTAAAGACGAACAAGATATATTACATATACATCTTACATTACACATTCATATACATATCATATACAATAACATATAAGGTATAAGTAGATAAAAATCATAAATAGTGAACAAAAAAGAATAGAACATAATATTAACGGCATGTAATCATGCATACGGAGAGAGCTCAGCACCCCACCAACAGCTCAGTCAGTCTAACATTGACATTCCTACATGTCAGGAAATAATTAATACTATAAAAACTGAAATAAATAAGAGCCGTTTTTATGATATTCTTAAACCTTAAAAAATCCATTTCTCCTATTTTTAGGTACCTTGTTAAAAAATTTTTTACTTCAATAATTTGGGCTGTTTAGATAATCTCAGATAGTCGATTTGGGCTGTTTAGATTCTTTAGATAATCTCAGATAGTCGACACGAATATGATCTGCAAATCGTACGCAATAGCTATGCCTGTCATCTTGCATCGAAAAAGTGCTAATATTTTTCTTAGTATATGAGACACTCCAGGATATATACGCTGGGAAAGGTCAAAATATTTAAAGCTTTGAATGAGCTTTTGCAGTCAGCTCTATAATCAAGGCCCGCAATAAGCCTAATCGCACGTCGTTGGGCCCCAAAGATGCGATGTCGGGATGCAGAGTGATTCCACACCAATATTGTCATGTTGACTTTTGGGGGTTTTGTGCTTCTTCCTTACTTACTGCTTCTCACCCGCAAAACCAACCACGACTTGCAAAAGAGGGTAGCTGAAATAGGGACGTAGATGGTAGACTAAATCCTCTTCTGCTGTATCGGCTTTCAACGTATTTGAATTCGACGATCACGTCTGACTGATTACTAGGTCCAAATTATCTCTGAGTTTATTCTTAGTTTAAATAAGCACTTTAGTTTTTAACTTTGAGACCTCTCTTTATGATGTTTATTTATATTTTTATCTCTCACATCCACACAATAAAACACAGTAAACCAAACGGTCAACCAAAGCTATCCATCTAATAATAATAAACCTTTATTAGCATCTCCTTCATTGGGTATCCATCTACTTTTACTACCAATTGATTAACGAATGTTTCTACTTTGTTTACACAATTTAGATCGATAGCTGTGGCCACCCTCCAGTTAATTAAATGTTTTCGGCAAATAAATAAAAGCGAGAAATAATCAAGAAAAATCTATTGTGAAATATTTAAAGTAAATCAAGTACACATTGATCTTTAGTATACTAACTATTTAATCCAATTATAATCAGATCATGTCAAAAATATTAGAGATATGCATCCTTAGCTAGTTGGTTGCTACTTCTTACCGATGCTTGTCCCACTTTAAAGCAGGGCCTAGATTTATTTCAAGGAATTTAGCGGAGTCCACATGTACAGTTGAGTTGTATTGTCGTAAGCTGAGAAATAATTTTTGACATATCAAGGTTCACTTTAAGCCTATTCGTATCTAGAATTCCCGACATAGTGTTCATTAAGACACCACTTTGTTAGAAATGAAAATCCGGTTTATAAATTATTAATTTATAAATGCATCCAGCATTACATTTGTTGATGAGTTAGTAATTGATGATTCTTAATTAGTACCTTATCTACTGTCTTACCTTACCTTATCTTACTGAATCATCAATTACTTACTCATCAAGAAATGTAATGCTGGTTGCATTTATAAATAAATAATTTATAAGACGCATTTTCATTTCTAAAAAGCATTAACGGGGAGACAATTTATCAGGATGTACACAAATCCAAACAATTACGTATTTTTGTGTTTTTTATGGCTTATAACCGTAATTAACTCACCATATCACCTTTTATATTAAATCATCTCTAGCATGAGTTATTTGCACTATTTCATAGGTTGAAATGAATGTAGATATTAGTACATATTACTTTTACGCAGCATATACGTTTGCGTAGCATATACTCAACAATCGAATTTATATGCTGCGTAAAAACAAAATTAATATCTAGATTCATTTCAAATCATTGAAATAAGATCCCATGCAGCCAAGATCCCCGCACATTAATGTCAACCTCGGCATTATGGTGTCCCGGTTGGAGCCGTTTCGTGGCCTGCAGTTGCCCTCCATTCCGAATAAAAATGTTTCAAATGAGGTCTGAAAGGCCGATAAGTGCAAACATCGAGTGGCTGCAGTAATCATATCATTCCAGCAGGAATGCGAATTCTCGAAGCCTTTCTTTCACATTGTCCGTTATATGTCTGTAACTGTCCATCACTAACATACTTTTCGGTTTTAAAAGAGCGCCTGGTCGCCGCTCCTACACATATTTTATTCACTCTAAACCTAGCGCATTATCCATCCATCCTTTTTTCTTGGCACCTAACAATGAAGTGTGGAAGTGTTTTTCTTTTAAATACAATAAATGGTGGAAGTTTCTTGCCAGCTGGAAGTATTGTCAACATGACTGTACATCGCAGTTTTTCATAACCACAAGTATGCCAGCGAACAGTTTTATCTCCGACAGCATTCATTGCCGAATCTGCTGGCATGTCGAAGTAAAATGATGTCTGATCGGCATTCCCTATCTGCCCCACTAAAAAGTTATATTCTTGTAACTGAATAACGTATCTTTGGAAGGCTAATAATTTTTCTTCATAGGTATCCGGTAAACGTTGGCAAATAGATCTACGTTGTCTTATTGACAGTCCATGACCATTCATAAAACGATTTACCCATCCTCGACTTGCTTTAAAATTGTGGATTTGAAGTTCCCTTGCTATTTTGAATGTAACAAAACAACAGCTCTTCTACTTGAGAAAACTTTGGGATTCGAGAATATCATAAATACATCCTGCCACGCGATTACCAATTTCCTCAGCTAGGCGAATAACTTTTAATTTTTCGCTGACCGCAAATGAACGCAAACGTTTTACAGAACTCATTTTTACCCTACTAACTATAGTTGAAACAAGGAAAACCACGCAATTAACTTTACTCGACTAAAACAAAATGAATACTGTTATGTGTTTCAATACAGAATGTAGAGAAGAGTCTAGGAGACACTATACTTTATGTATTCTAAAAAAGAATTCGATACGAACGAGTGATATGCCGCAAGCGGTAAATGCTCGAGTCGCATAGTACGCAACATTTTGGTTTTGGAAATCCCTAAAGTTGGGAATACGCGAGCAAATACGGTATATACTCCCAAGAATTTTTTCATCTATTCCCCTCCCACTATAGAAATAAAACGCTCTTGTCTTAGGAGTGCTAAAGTTCCTTTAGCATGTGTATCATTCTCCATAATGGCATAATTAAAATTTATATTCACTCTTAAATCCTATTTGGTAACATTTATACGAATGTTACGATTATTATTGAAAGCAGTACTGATTCTTCTTTGTATTTTTTTTATTAATTAGACTGATTTTCTATTAGCAGCTCCTTTTAATTTACTCCGTCTATACATTTCTGTAATTTCAAATATTATTAATTCAGCATGGGAAGCAAGAATGGATAGTCATGGTCGAGTATTTTATATTGATCATGCGACAAGAACAACATCATGGCAACGACCAAAACTATCAGCGTGCCATGTTACGACAGCAGGAGTTTGTCAAAGTTTAAACGGTATAAATATTAATGGTATTACTGAACAGCAAATACAGAGAAGACTTTTGGATAGGTAAGATATATTTATCCAAGAACAATGATTTATTTGTATTTAAAATGCTTTATTACTATATTTAATACTATTTTGTGCTTTCAAAAGAGACAACAATATTTTTTACATTAATTAGAAGACACTATGAAATTACTACTTAGAGATATCGAAAACTATATAGTAATTTATACCACTTCACTTTTCTTTTTGTTGGTTTTAAAGGTAAATGTGCAACCCCATTCTTCTTAAGCGTACCTAGCTCCAAGTGTAAGATGAAACAATGAAGAAGAGACTTTCCTATGCTCTTCACTTTTCCATTCATTACGGACAAGGATGTGAACAGTACCCTCAACTCGTTAATCTTGCGAGGCAATTAGGTTCACTAATCCACAGGTACTACCAGTCTCTGGTATCCGCTACTCACTCTTCTAGTTTTGTATGTTTTATTTATTCAACTGTAAACAGAACTAGAAGAAATGGACATTTAATTGTCTCGCAGGTTTAATGAATTGAGGGTACTGTTCGAATCCTTGTCATTCTTGAATTGAAAGATTCACGTAGGAGACGTCCGAGTTGACTCTTCTTGCATTTGTGGCTAAGTACGTTTGAGGAGTCTGGTTCCACATTGATCTTTAAGACCTCTTCAAACATATTATGTGCTATAAATTAGTGTATTAATATATATAATATTTGCCCATAATTTTGTTAATAGGTACAATTTGAAATTAGTAGAGTATTTTTATTAGTTTTTATCTGAGGCGTCAGTATTATCCAATACACTTTCTACTTGTATTTGGTTTATGCCACTTATTGACATTCTCTGACTTGCAATAATTGGTATACCGTTTTATCAGTTATCTAATTTTTTCATTAAAATTATGTTTTTAGACGATATCAAAGTATCCGTCGAACAATAAGTGCACATCAACGGATTGATACATTAGCTACTGGATCAATCAATAATACAACAACGCCTATTGACTGGTCGACAGTGGCACCACCTGGATGCAAATTACTTACTAGACCAGATTTTTTTACAATTCTTCATATGAATCAGGTATTCACAACTACTCGTTTGAAATTTTTATAACTTTTGACTAGCTATATAACTGAAAATGATGCCCCTTCATTCTGGCTGACATCGAAAGTGGTAGTTAGTGATTTTCTGTCTTTTTGGTCCAACAATAGTCAGTCAGCATGTTAGAACACCATTTACCTTGGTACCTTTTTCCATTGTAAAAATTTTCTAATGAAAATGTTTGCCGTGTTCGTCGCTTACATCTCCAAGATTTTCCGGGCAAAAATCTAAGTGAGAGTCTAAGAAATGCATTTTCAAGGGCATGTTGCATCCCATAGCTTTATATGAATTTAAAAGATCAGCCACTACATCACGCTAGTTTTCTGATTTATGGTTTCCAAGAAAATTCCAACATACACTTTCGAATGACTGCCAAGCTGCTTTTTCTAGTGGATTTGATTGTACATCGAAACGTTCATCAAAGATTAGAGATCGTATGTGTGGCCCGGTAAAAATCCCTTCTTTTAGCTTAGCATCGCTGATTTAGAATTTTTTTTATTTTAAATACAAGAGTTTTTATCCAATGCTTTGACGAAATTTTTCATCAATCCCAATTTAATATGCAATGAAGGTAAATACATTTATTCTTTCTATTTACTAAAGAGACATGTGCCACATTTTTCTCCCCAGGGCTAAGGGATCTGCGTTTAGGCCACAATTTTGTAACGCAGTTATTCTTTTTTTCTCTGATGTCCCATTCGCTCAAAAAAACAGCAAAATTTCGTGTACCCAAGGTGCAAACCAAGCACTAAAGCAATAACCTTCAAATCACCACATACATACCATTTCTATTTTTCATATTCCATTTTATCTAACACTAGTTTAACATTTTCATACATCTTTTTCATATGAGCGGCATTCATTATAGGTATTCATGAAAGTTTATTGCCAATATGTAGCAACACAGCCTTGAAACTAACTTTGGAAGAGACTATAAACAGATGCAATTCATCTGGATGTTTATACCCAAAAGTTTCCATTACAGAAGAAATATTACAAAACACAATTCCATCATCAGAAAAGTAGTGTTTGAAATCACTATGACGGTTACGATAACTAGTTCTAACTTTTTTTTTTGAAGTAAATTCCATTCGTTGAGTCTAGAAGTAAAATTTTCAGATTGCTGTTTAGACAAGTTTAAATTCCTGATGAGGTCATTAAGGTCTTGTTGATTTGGAAAGTAAGATTCTGATGAACCACTGACTTCATATTTTGATCACTTCTGTTACTGTCTACAACATTTTCCGTTTCATCTTCGCCAGAATCAGAGAAACTTAAGGCTATATCACCGTCATATACTGGTACAGGGTACTGTTCACTGTGTAAGACGGGCCTCATTGCAGATTTCAAATTTGGATAATTAACTATATGTTTTGTTTTAGATGTGATTCCCTTTATCTTTATGCTAAACAAAAATAACAATCTGTTAAGTGGTCTTTCTGTTCCCTCCAAATCATAGGAATTGCAAATGATATATGCTGTGTACCATTTTTCCATCCAGTCGCGGGCCAACATATGAAATACATCATATATTCGGGGCCCAGCTTTAATCAAAATCACCAAGTGGACAGCCAAAGTAAAGTTCATAACATGTATGCACAAGCGGTGCGAAATTTCGCTTCTGAGAATTGACAGATTGTTCACCGCAAATGTAACAGAAGTTATCCGCATCATTTAAGAACTTTCATAGTAAAAAACTAAAATGCTATTCTACACCAAACACAATACAATTTGAAGTAAAAAATTAGGGAAAAACGCATAAGTAATATGTATTTGTACTAACACGTTCACGTCCACTGCAATACTGGGGATGCTTTTGACGCAACACCGGCAGATAAAATAGGTCTGCGTATGTCGGAACTAGGTTGCGTCATGTCCCTCACTCTCGAAACATGCAGAATCACGTCTTGTACTTCTGAGAAAAACAGCATATTATTCCTTTAACTATGAGTTGAGTAACCGCTAAATATAAGTTAAATGTTTCTATGAAAGGGCAAAGATAGCGAATCACTATTTAGATATCTAGAATCATTATTTAGAGCTTGTGAAGAAAAATCATGTCGACCGGTGTAATTAATTTAAAACATTAATTTATTTTTAACTAAAATTAATTTTTAATGTATCGCATTTTTTTCTCATTTTGATTCTAAAGTATAATCTTTTAACGTAGTAAATACGTTTCTAAAATTATAAAATTCTAAGGACTATAGTAAGAATGGATAAGGGAAAAAAATGAATATTGTAAAAACATGCATCAAATTCTAAATATTTTAAAATTCCGCCTTTATCAAAATTCCAAATGTATCATTGAAATTAGAAAAGAATGGAAATTTTTTTCCATTCTTTATTATTTCCATTCTTTATTATTCTAGGATTATTTTATATTGATAACACATATTGATTGCAAACAAGATACAATTGGCCTGAGGCTTTCAACCTATTTATTTGATAATACAAAAATTTGTTTTAAAACATAACACTATCGGACAACTTTAAAGTGGACTACCAAATAACTTCCATCCACAAGAGAACCTGAGAAATACCATTGTATTGCCATTGAGAAATACCATTGTATTTCTCAGGTTTTCTTGTGGATTGGAGTTGATCATTATCGACTTATGAGCTAAATACGGAACGAAAATAAACAAAGAGGAGATTGGAAACTGCTTTGGCGGCGAACTGTACGGTTCAAAACTAGTAAAGGTCACTTTTAGAGTGAAGCACGCCAGAGGAAAGCTCATGAATACAACAAAAGCTACAGAAAATGTGATTGATATTGGGCCGCGAGATTGGATAAAATACGAAATTAAACTGAACTCTGTTGAGATAATATACATCACAATAGAAACTAATAAGACAAAATCACATACTTTTAAACAAACTCATTATGCAAGCTGACAACTTGGTCTTTAAAATGAGCTATATAAAATTAGGGAACTATGTACTAATTGAAACAACATAAAATTACAGAAATATTGAACAAGGAAAAATCTAAGTAACTCTTAGAACTGCAAAGAAGCAACTTATACCTAATAGCAACCTCTGCACACTAAAAATCACTTAAATTAGTTTAAAATCCAGGCAATGATGTTATAATAATTTTTGACTGTTACTGAAGTTGAACAATACAGAATTCTTCACTATAGATATGTATGAAGCCATACACTGCTGCAGAACAACAAGTCGGGAAATGGTTGTAATATACCGCACAAAATTACTACAAGTTTATACTTAAACTCAACGACCTTGATTTGTCTGTAAGAGTAGTAGATAAAAATTGCCACAAGCATGCAAACATTTCTTCAATAGTTTGTGCAAAATCTGCTAAATATCAAAACTGCTGCAATCTTTGTTGTGAGCAAGAAATGTTAAGCCAATAAGTAAAAGAAATGACTTAACATACTCCAGATCATGATCATGCTATAACAAATGTAATTCGCCACAATATTTTTTCCACATGACTTCCATTAATGTGGTTGTTTTCTCATTTTATACACAGCAAATGTATTGCCTGCTTGAAATATGTAATTTTTCTCCTGCTACTCATATGTGTAATGCCTCTCTATCCACCTAATCCATCATCAGTAGTACTAATATACTGTTATTTAATATTTATAATTTGATTTTAGGATGCATTTACATTGTATAACAGAAATCAGACTTTAAAACACATGATTAATCGAATACGGAGGGATCCAGGAGTTTTTGAAAAATATCAGCACAATAAGGAGCTCGTTTCGCTAGTAAATCTTTTTGCCGATACTTCATTAGAACTTCCCAGTGGCTGGGAAACAAAGAAAGACAAAAACGCAAAAGTAAGACCCATTTTATATTGCATGGAATATAAACATTATACGAGTGAATTTTTATATCTGTGTTTAATTTATATACAAAACCTGTTATTTTTCCGCTGAGTCTGTTTAGTACAATATTATATTTCGAAACACATTTTGTTTGACACTTTATTCTATTTTATTTTTGAATAGAAAATATTAAACTAATTTTTTCTCCAAGAACTTACAAGAAGAGAATGATCAAAATCAGTGTTATGTGCTTTATTAGAAAAGCAACACTTATTCTAATTACTTTAATAAAATTAAAATATTTAAAATAATGATGCCAGAAAAACGGAGCAATTAGTAGTTGGAGGATAGCTGATCTAATATTCGCTGCATTTTTGTGTCTCTGAAATAATGATTATGTATTAATCATACTTAGAGCTGGGCAAATATGTGAATGTTTACCATAATTAATAGATATTAAATGCATTAAAATTCCTCAGATTCTTTGAGGAACATTCCATTTGATTTCTTTCAGAAATATAGAACATATAATTGCAACATTTGTAGTATGTATAAATTTTGTTCTAATATACTTGTATTCATGATTCATGAAATCAATGTTTAATATACGAGCGTTAAAAAATATTTTGGCCACTTTTCGAACGAACTTTGTCACACGCATAATATTAAGACCAAATTTGTTTAAAATACTCCAAATTAGATCTTATCAGGGAACAGTAGCAGTTCTAATAAATTTGTAAGTGGTTTTTAGACTGTCTGTAAAATGTTTGTATAAGTTTTTTTTTGTTTTTAATACGATTGAATTGATATGTTCCTTAAATATAAGTTCGAAGTCAGAGATAACTCTTAGATCCTTGATACTCTGATATATAATCCCTTATGAGAGATTATATCATGATCGTATAATTTGCCAATTTGTATAAAAAAGCGTCGCCGATGCAATTTATGAAAATGCCTCATTTATGCCTCATTTATTTAAGATGAGAGTGAATTTATTACCTTCTACCTAGTTGATAAGATTATTTTGTAGATACCAGTGGCCTTCAAACTTTGTCGACTCACACAATCCTTAGAATTATAAGTTTTTTTTTCAATGTGATCAATGTGAAAGTAGATCAATGTGCTATATTTACTTGATGTAAAGGCAGTTAAAGAAAATTATTGTATTGTTTATTAAAAATTTTTAACATACGATAAATGTAATTTACTCATTAGTAGCATTAACTCGTTCCCTAAGTGTCTGCTACCCTTGCATTATATTTATTGACTGGGATGTGCTTCAATTTTTTTTACACAATTTGTAGAATTCTAGCTCTATTGATGTTAAGTTGCATTTCATATTCTGCATTTAATTTGTTTGTATATTTTATATTTTAAATAAGTTGTTCCGAATAGCTTTAAAATGTTTATAGCTGTGTGAGAAATTCAGGGTACCCTGAATCGGCAACCAAACATTTAGGAGTCAATATGGCCTAAATTTCGATTTTAACGTCCAATCTGATGATATCTCGATAAGTTATTCCCTATCCTTCATTTGCTAGCCTTCTGATTTATCACAGAACTCGAACGAATCTTAGTTTCTTCTTCTGGGAAATATTCTCTCATAGGTTCCTTCAGTTGAAAAAGGTGTTCGATTAAATATTCAACACTGCCATTCAAATTCAATTAATTTTTTATTAGAAAACTATTTATTCTTGCAAAACATTGCACGTCATTTTCTTTGACATGTACTGATATGTTAAGTTTTAAAGCCAATGCATTAATTTTTAGAATATGTACATTCAGTCCTTGAAGGGATATGTTTACTTCATTCAAAATGGGAAACATGTCTGTTAAATAAGCCAAATATTGCAACCATATTTCATTCCATAATTTTGGAACTAGTTATTTAAAAATGTTCGGACTTCATCTTTTAACTCAAAAGATCGGTTCAAGATTTTTCCTTTCGATAACCATCTGACTTCTAAATGTAAAAGCAGGGTTCTATGGTCGCTGGATAATTCTTCGCGAATAACCAAATAATCTCGAATATAATTCTCTGGATTTTATAAAATTTGTCATTTTCACAACGTTTAAAACGTCCTTTAATGCATTCGATATTCGTTTTATCATAAGCACGTAGCGATAAAAACAGCAATGAGATTGTTTAATATTTAGAGCAATTGTAATTATTCGTGATATTGCTCCTTTGTTGACGCCCAATAACGATTTCGCTCCATCTGTACAAATATGCGAACATAAATCCGAACGTAGTTTGTGTTAATTCATATAGATGGTACTTCTTTCTGGAAGAGATGTGCATATCAGCATATCTTATTGTACAGCAAAATTCCAAACATAGCGCACCAAAAGTAAGAAAATGGCCAAACCAGCAACATCCGTCGAACTACATGGTATAAGGATGCGGTGAAGATTTTAAACAAAATATTTATTCTTCTTGACAAAAATGTGCCATTGTCTCCATTCGTCGCGTAATGGTGGTATCAGGAAGTGGCAAAATATCAATTTCATTATGGTATTTCTTACCAAATTGGTAAAATATTACATCTTTAATACACGACTTTATCAACTTATTAGAAATTGTATATGCCTCACCTTGTCTGGTCATTGGATAACTAATACGAAAAGAAGCCATGAGAAAATCTTGGTTATTGGAATTCATGTATTTTGAAAACACATTTTTGTTGTAATTTAGTTAGTCACGTTTACATTCAAAATATTCGATAACATATTACACATTTTATATTACGTAAATGTGGATGATGCGACTCCATATGCCTTTTTAATTTAGCAGAATTTAAGCCACTGTTCTTAATGATTCAACACTCAGTCCACTGAGCTCATTTTCATTTTCTGTCTAAGTGAAACCAACTGCTAAATAGTTGCCGCGATATTTTCTCCTTATTTTATTGGCACACACACGAATATTGGGATAAACAAACTGTAGGAAATACCCCTGGATCAGTTAATTCCGTGTCAGTATTGTCATTTATTGTAGTTGACTCCTGTTGTTTTCTTTTCAATTCTACGGTTCTTAATTACTGATCCATTCTAAAAGTGGAATTAATTAAATTAAAAAGTTTTATTAACCGCAATAATCGAAAACATGAAAATTTCATTGTTAGTGTGCTATATGTGTACCTACCTTATATGTGTACCTAGCCACTAAAACACAACTATTATAGAACTTCTACTTCCAACAAAATATTTTAGCCAATCTGCATACTGGCGGTCACCAAGTTATTTGGAAAGAACTCATTTAGAAAGAGACGGAGTATACGCGTTAGAAAGAGACAGATTATATGTGATAGCAGGAGACGAAATATGCCAAGAAACGAATAGAAGATTTCAAAATGAAGCGCAACTATACTAATGAAATACATAAGTACAATGTTTTTACTAACGAAATTTTATTTTGATTCGCGGAACCCCCAGAGAAGAGCCGCGGAACTCTGGAGTTTGAAGACCACTGGAATAGATGAATACGTGTAATAGAATACAATCAATTGTAGTTTTACTTTCCTAAAGTATTTTGGTTTCATTAGCAAAAATTGAAATCTTAGCTTTAGCGAAACATAAGAGAGTGCCCAGCATGTGGATTCCCGAGGAAACCTGAATTAAGTTCAATTCAAATTTGAATTGAATTTAGGTTTCAAGAATTCAATTCAGAATTCAAGTCAGTTTTGACCATTATGGTCGATTAACTCTGTGAACTTCCTTAGAGAAATCGGAATAATTCAGGATAATGTCGTTAATATCTAGACCCTTTGCAAACGTTCTCTGTTCTATAGATTAATAATTAGTGCATTAAATGTTTGATTCCAATGGAGAGTAGAGATTGAAATCACATTACTTGATGAAGTAACGTGGATTATTGCTAACTGGTCCCAGATTTATTTGGTCCTTTACTTGCTACAGCCTCTAATGCAAAAATTTTTGGAGATTGATTTTCTCGGATGCAAAAATATATTGAAATGAGGAGAAGAATACTTTTAATAATTATAAAGAAATATTTTGTCAATTAATTTATATTATTTTGCTAGACTCATCGAAAAGCTACTACAGGGGAAAGAATAATTTTACATCATTTTTAATCAATTCACATTAATGAGAATGTTTTCTAGAAATATGTATTATGTAATCTTTTCAAATATATGTTATCAGTGAATAATGAATGTACATTACAAAAATTTCAGTGACTTTTAGTCGAATATTTCTTAAAATACTAGATAAAATATTTATTTAAACACTTCGAATACTAATTATAATTGTTGAAAAGTGTTACATCGTTTCTTAATACGCATTTTTTTAAAGGATTGATACTTTATGTATATAAATATTTATGTTTTCAGCAATTTTTTATTGATCATACACATAAACGCACTTCCTATATGGATCCGAGAGTTCCTACAGAAGCCGTTATCTATATAAACAATCGTAGAATAGCTGATAATTTTCAAGGGGTGAGTTAAATATGAAAATTTTTATAAATCAAGTTTTATAATTTTATCTTTTGTAATATAATATTTTGTCCGTTGCAATTACAGTTGTTGCTAAACT
>WYDF02266555.1:0-15208 GCA_009867245.2 Adranes taylori
GTGAATATACATTAACTCCGTTCTGAACCTTATCATCGGATAAATATTATTTGATTGAAAACTCTATATATGTTACATGTAAGCGAGTTGTCATTTACAATGTGTTTATAGGTTAATTTGAATTATTTCCGATATCATAAATTACATCTGATTGTCGCAATCTGTTTCTACAATTTTATTCTAATTAATGAAGACTATCAAGGACCATGTACTTGCCCAAATTTTTATAAAATTCCTCTCGGACAAAAGAGAAGAGGAACAGGCCTTCGAAAGCCAAACCTGCTTAATTAGTTTAACAATTTAGTTGCTGAGACGATTTCGTTATATTTACTTTAATAAAACAAGATAAATCATACAACCGTGCTTAATTATTTTTCCTTTTTTACATTACATACTAAACATACAAGGGATACATTTTACCGTCTCATTGTTTTTAGGACAAGCTCATAATGAGATTTCTTACCGAACAATTCTGATTTGTTAACTGCCCACATGCAATTGCCCATTCAGCCATTTTTATTGCTCAATATTTATTTAATTACCCATTTAAATATCTGTTACAACTCCTTTATATTTAGTTTACTGCATAGTTTTTACCGTCGAACTTGTTAATAAACATACACTTTGTAATTTTAACCTACCAAAAGTACAATATACAACAGCCGCTTTAAATAAGAGCCTAACTATTTATCTAAATAGATCAACCTTTGCTGTACGTAGTATATACAAACATTTTCGTGTCTTACACAACAATTGCGCTTAACCGTATGGTATTGCCAAATCGGAACAGTGAGAAATCTGCATTTTAAGAAAATTCAAATTGAATATGCTTAATCTTCAGTAAATAAAATACCGAAACAATAAGTAATATATAATTTCATGAGTGTTTTTTGATTTAGAATCTTCAAATGTGGGACAATAGGGAACACGATTTTTGTTACAAGTTTTCCATAAAAAGTATATTGGGTTTTTATTTAACAGCTGTCAAACTCAATACCCGTTCCAAAATACCGAAAAAATAACGCTCTACGGAACGGTTACCGTTTTAGAGCGATTTTGGAAAACCTCTTGGCGCGTATGTAGAATCGGCCCTAAGCAACTACTTATATCTATACCTACTTTTAGTCCCACAAAAACCCGGTATTATTAGTTAAAGAGTGGATGATGAGATGTTTCATAAGACATGCGTATTAAATTTATAGTAAATATCTCAATTACTAATGATTTGTTTTATCTTCTTATTTTGCAGGCGAACATATTAACGCTGTAGATAAGGCTGGATATAGTGCACTACATTACGCGGCTAGGAATGGACATTTAAATGTGTGCAAATTACTGTTGAACAAAGGAATAGATATTAATGCGATAACAAGAGCTGGACGGGCGACGGCTTTACATAGAGCTAGTACCGCAGGTATTTAAATAAATAATTCTTTAGATGGTTTTATTAAGGAGGATAGCCGTTTTTCATGATGCGCTCAATCTTATATAACGAATTTTGAACGTTTAGAACAGTTATGAACAGGGCCGCAGTAAGGCTCCTCACCGCCCAGGACTAAAACAATTTTTAGCGCCCCTTGTAATTTTTCTTAACAACCTATAAAGTTATACCT
The DNA here is from genome assembly GCA_009867245.2 of Adranes taylori. Lineage (NCBI taxonomy): Eukaryota > Metazoa > Arthropoda > Insecta > Coleoptera > Staphylinidae > Adranes > Adranes taylori. Next base: position 1,614 of record WYDF02266555.1, read on the forward strand.
ACCTTCATTATTTTAATTCTTCGTCTTCTTTTGAAGTTTGAGGTTTATAATATTATATTTTCACATTATTTCTTATAACAACCATTACAGTGATGTTTACAAACAAATTATTTCATTCAAAAATAAGAACTATATTAAACTGTACATAAAATAAACAGATTACATCAATGAGTTTTTGGTTCAGTGTAATACATTTCACCTTCACAGTGTAAATAGGTACTTAATGAAATATTACTAGAATTACATGAGCATTTGACAAAAATAAAATAAGAACTATTCAATATTTGCTAAATCATTAATTAATTCATTAAAATCCAAATTTTTAGCTGTTGTCGTTTCTATAGAGATTATTGCTAGGTTGGTTAGTCTTGATTCTTTACCTACCGGAGATAAGTTTTTATAATCCGAGGTAACTGGTATGGTCAAGAAATACGGTAGGCATTAGATATGTTTGGAAATCCAGACATACTTGGAAGTTATAATGAATTAGTAATTATAAAAATGTCCACATGTGACATTTTTAAAGCATCTGCATTACATTTAATGGTTTTTAATAAATTTCGTGCACTGGGTATTTTTTCATACAGTTAAGATCATTTCAATACTTGAATATTAAATCTGACAGTTGTTGTCTTAATTCATCAACATCCGCAGTTAGAAGAATGGCTGCTGATAAAAAATGAAAATCTGCAGCTGCAGCAAGTTATTTAGGACTTCAAAGAGCCATTCAATTTCGTTGTGAAATATATTTTTCGTTTTTTTTTATAGGAAAATTTGAATCAATATTTAAATTGTCACAAATTCTCAGTGCTTGTTTGTAGATGTCTTTAAATCCAGTGTTCCTAAGATCTTTGCATTGATTTTCAATGTTTCCAATAATTTATTGGGGTCGCTAAGTCCATATTTTTGCTTTGAATTGCAACATTTATTCGGTCACTTTTTGAAAGCACTAATTTCCACATAAGCAATTGACAAATAAACTCAAATTATTATCTTTAAAAGTGAATATGCAGTAGATGCGTTTTCAGGAGATGTATGGCACTCTTCTATTTCTCTTAATGGTTTTTTAACATTAGGTAGTGAGAGTACAAAACACTTACAGCTTGATTTTTCGAAGACCATCTTCTGTTACTATTTTTCGAAGTATTTTTACATGGTTTTTAATATGTTCCAACGACTTGTAGGGTTGAGAAATAACACGAATTTATTTTGAGCTGTTAATGTAGCCATTTTTGGGGAAACATTTGCAGCATGCACTCCTATTAGATTCAATGAATGTGCCGAACATGGAACAAACATGACCAAATTTTTTTTAGTAACATAGCTTAGACGTCTTTATATTTACCAGCCATATTGTCGTAACATTGAGTTCGCCTGTGCTGAATATTTATCTCATTCTTTTCTAGTTTGTTCAATATATTCTGTAATAAACCCAATCCAGTTTTTTCTTTAGTCTGAAGGAAATCTATAAATCTTTCTTCAATACTAAGTTTGCCATCTTCTATTTTCACAAATTTGATTACTTCTGACATTTGTTCTTTGTGGGATATATCGGGACTGCAGTCAAATGATACGGCAAAATATTTAGCTTTCGTAATTTCTTGAATTATAGTGTTCCTAACAGCTGAAGCAATTAAATTAATAACTCCGTTTTGCGTCTGCCATGAAAAGTAGGAAACAGTTCTGTTTTCCGACTTACTTATTGGTTCAATAAGTAACTTAATTATTGGAGCATAATTAGTTATAAATTTTACTGTGTTTAAGAAAATTTCGCTTTGTGAGTTATCCACATTATGAGTAGAACCTTTAAATGGCAAATTATTCTTGACACAGAAAACGATTACATCAATTATTTCTTTTTAGATATGTCTTCATTTTTCCTTCTATGTGTTTATTTGTTTTTCCATTTCAGTGTTAATTCCAGTGTATGTTTGATGTCGTAATTCCAATTCCTTCTAGCATCTGAAAGATTGTCTATGTTCCGATGAATTTTCAAGTTCGAATATATTAGGATTTAATTTTTTCCAATTCGAAAATCCTACCAATGGTATGCAAAATTCGAAACTCCTTGCTTTTGTCGACTAAAAAGTATACATGGAAAACAGTATGCTGCTCCTCTAATCTACTATCTCTACTCCACTACTTTAATCTACTATCTACTCCACTAATCTACTATTTTACAAATTGTTTCACCGTTGATCAATTGTTTAAAAGACCATGATTTGTTAAAATGTCTTCTATCAGTACTGGCAGGAAGCGAATAATTGGATTCCATCTTGTTCGGGCCCATGCTCAACTAAGATGGGGAACTGGACAAGTAACAGGATCCCGAAAATTTATAGATCCGTCTATTTTACAGATTTTAAAATCAGTGTTAAATACAGTTTCGTTTGCTTTATTTACATCTATATAAATTTCTTCTTCTTCGATGATATTTGCTTTTTTCAGTTTCTCCATTATTCTCTTGTATCTATAGTGCGTTGTCTTTGTTGCTGGAGCAGAAATTTGGTGCTTTAAAGTTAAAGCAATACTCTCTTGCACTAACTGACAAATTAACAGTTTTAAGAAAATAGGATTAATAATTCAAATTCAGCCTCTAATTTTTTTTATATTAAATTTGACGAACGGGAGAAGATGAACCGTGTACATTTAAGCAAGCCTGAGTACAATTGCCTTTATGGTTTGTACTATAGTCGGCGTTGATTTAGCTTGACGGTTTTGTAGTACAAACAACATATTTATCAAAATGATGTATTCAAACCAATGCAAACATTCGCTTACTGGAATAGATTGCTTTCTCAAGCCCTACTGTCGTTTTGATTGATGCGGCAGATCAGGAAGATCATAAATTTGAATTTTTAAAGCAAATTTTATAAACGTAGTTTTGCTTTTTCTTATTTCTTTTTAGTGTGAATAAAAGAAAATAAAACTACTATGTATGGTACCCCTTAGAAGCAACGCCCGGGGCCGCTTGTCAGGAGCTTTTCCAAATTTGGCATTTTTTATTGCGTATTTTACTTGTGCAATATTTATTGGAGGATCACCTTCAAGCCTATGTCACAAATGTTATTTGCGATCCAAATGTTTTTTTATGATCACAAATGTTATCTACCACTTTACCAATTGTGTCTCAAGCAGATGCCCACTTACACTGTAAAAGTAAAATTTAAATGTTATGTATTTTATATTTTGTAATATCAGTAAGTAGTTGATTGTCATTGCCTTATGTAGAAATATATATTGATGTTTCGACAAATGAGGTTCTCAGATTAATTATTTTTACCTACATACTGGGACATAAAGATCTTTAAAAGGTAAATCTTTAAGTCATTAGTGTAAAAAGTTTGGTGGTCATTGATAAATATTGAATATACTAAAGGAGCTAAATTACTTCCTTGAGGTCCATCGCTTGTTTTATCTTTTATGGTCGTCATTAAGACGTGTGTTACATAAGTAGGAAGAATAAATGAATCTAGTTAACCTCGGATGACAACTAATTTTTAACTTTCTTATACCATGTACGTATGTAATATGTATAGGTATATGAAAGATATAGGGTTCATGTTTTGAGAATTTTTTCTATTTTACTTTAGTATGACTCTTGTATTCAAATTACCGCAATTCTTTCAAACATGATTCAAAGAGGCCCATAAGGAGCAATTTTCCACAAAAACAATTAAAAAAAAATTTCTTATGTACATATGGATGTATGTTCAAGAATTGTTCGTTACCTATTGGACCGATTTGGCTGATATTTGGTTGGCAGGTGCACACAATTGTTCCGCAAAAAATGATTTTTTCATTTTTTTAAATAAATCTAATATCGCGGTACTGCGCCATTTTTTCACAAAAAATTCAGTTTTCAATGTAGGAGGCTAAAAGTTTGCAAACACATAGTGGATCGTATTATGCGTCGAATGAAAAATGTCCGATGCCTCTATCTTGTACAGAACGCGACGTTGCCGCGTTCAAAAATATAAAAATACTTGTTAATACATCTCAAACTATAAAAGATAGGACATTCGAATAAACTTTATTTTATAGAATACATCAAGTCCCTTCGATTTTATTTGAAACATTTTTTTTCTAAAATCACTATTTAACACCCTTTTTTCTACCCTAAATATCTCGGTTCCTATGAAAGTTGGGGAGCATATATGTAAGTCTAAATAATAGCACATATATGGAAAGTTTCAGGACAAAATATATTACGTTGTATGAGACCTATAAGACATATAATTTATAGGTGCTTTTGCAATTGAATAAATATTGTTATCAGTGGCGGGTGCACATTATAATTTTGGGAGGGGTTCAAAATGATCATTTTATTCAGAAATTCAGTTTTAAAACTAGAACACTGAAATTTTGATCGCATATAGTATATTGTATTATGCGTCGAAAGAAATTAGTGCCATGCCTGAAACTGCTTTATAACGCGTCGTTGCCACGTTTAAAATTTTACAAACTTTTAGATATATCTCAGGAACTATAAAAGATAGAATACTTGAATAAACTTTATTATATAGGCTACGGTCACGGGGAAAAAGTGATTCAGAAGCGGCAGAGGGGAAAAAGTAAGTCAAAAGTAAGTCAGGCAGCAGGTCACGCCAAAGCGGACAACGAGCCGTAATTAATGGGTAAGCGAATTCATGCATAGACGAATTCACAAGGGCAAGGCAGTCAGTGCGAAGCAGGCCCGACTGCTCTTTTAGAAATTAGTCGAAAAAAGAGTCAAGAGTGATCGTAGGGCATGGCAGATCGGACAGCAAAGCTGTCCGCGCCGTATGCATATATGGGGACCGGGGGATTCATGGGTAGGCGATTTATGTGTTAGACGAATTTTGATTAGTTTACCTTAAACAACTATTGTGTTAATTGAATTTAATAGCCGACTTATAAGGTGACAGTCAAAATTAAAAGATTCAACTTTTGTTTTATGCAAGATACTTTATGTATTCGAAGGGACTTTATGTATTCTATTATGCAAGATAAAACAAAACGTAAGACTTCCAGTATATGAAAGATGGAGCGGCGATCACGTCAACGAAGTTTTCTTCTTGGAGTGCTACATCTTTTCACCTAGTTATCACCAAGAAGCTGACCCATGTAATTGGTCTGTAACTGTTAGAATAAGTACTAATTGTTTTATTTCGGTACATAATTCTCTATTACTGTCTCTTAGGCGCGAGTAGTTTTTCTCATTTTAATTTCTTTGTTAGGATTCTGTATATGGCTATAATTTTTTTGAGTACTCTTAAGAGCAGCTAAAGGCTTACGATATTATTTGTCATATGTATAATATCATCTGTGTACCGCAGATTATTTACTGTAATTTCATTTATTGTTATGCTTCCTGAAATGTAGTAGAGTGTCTCTTGAAATATTTGTTGAGAATAAGTAGCTGTGGTAGTATACATTATTCTTATATATGGCTTTTGTTCCCATTACAGAATAATTATGTTGCGCAGGTCTGTAAAAGGCATTTGTCTTGTAACTTATCCTGTATGGAATCCGACTTGACTATTTTCAATGTGTCCTTTGACCTAAGACATAATCTTTGATATCTACTTTTTAGCAATAATTTTGAAGTGTGAATTCCACATTTCAAGTGTGAATTCCAGTCCTAGTTAGATTGATCTACTTCTTTAGTCAGAATTACTTGCCTCTCCATGTGAATGATGTCAGATAATACCGCCTAAGAACTTTATTTTAAAGCAATGTTGATTTTATTTTATCCGAAATTTTCAATTACTGCAAATAATCAATATTTACTCAGATTTGAAATTTTGCTCATAATTTTAATCCTATTCTGTATTTTTTTTTATTTCGGAAAGCGCTCAAATAACAATCTGTTTTATTGATAATTTTAGGCAGAATAGAAGTGGTTAAGCTTCTTCTTTCTCGCGGCGCCGACGCCGAACTTCGAGACGCTGATGGTAAAACAGCTTTAATTCGAGCTATTGATGCTGGTCATCAGGAAATTACAAATCTTCTTGAACAGTAATTATTAGACAAGATCATTTTGACAATAAAACAGTTTTATTACTGTAAACAATTTAAAATTTCATAATTGTAAAATTTTTGGGTTTAATATTATTTAAATTTATAATTCGCGTCTTAGCAACGCGTATTAATTTTTTTTGTTTTCATTAAATTATACTTAATGTTAATATAAATCGAAACAGATTGTCTATATTCCACATAAATTTCAGGGATTTTTATAAAATCAATTTCTTCGAAACCACCTTGTAGGAATTCTTTTAACTCTTTTCATTACATAAAAAGATGAGAATAATTTATATTTTATAGTAAATACAACTTAATCTCCCATTTTGCTACTAACTATTCCTGTTTGAGTTAAATAAATGATGAGTTCTTTCATTTTTCTAGAATTTTTCTAATTCAGTCTTCTTTTGAAGATATCTTAATATTTTATTCTATAAAATATATTATATAATAATTTGTTTAACTATAAATAAGTCTTTATTAACTGAATCATCTTTGTGATCAGCTTTTTAAAAATATATAAATTTGCAATAATTGCTTTGTAACAGCACATGTTTTGTTGTTTGTATTTTATTATTGTGTTCTAAATTTAATTGTAATTTAAGAATTGTTAGCAAAAATAATATGTTCATTAAACTGATTTAAATGTTGTGCCATTGATTGGATTGATAAGACTATTTTTGTAGAAAAATATGGATTTAGATAAAACATATCTTCTAGTAAATAAAACACCTTCGATTAGAGGTCGGTCATTACGTTGGAGACTTAGTCCGTGTCGTTTAATCACGCTTAAAAAATATATATTTATCATATCCGCTATCGTTGCCTGTACGATTATATTTTATTGGAAATATTCGAGTAATGAAACGTTCGTTATATCGAGTTATAGTCATTTAATTGCAAGAAATAGGCGTCCTGAACCGAATATCCGGTGTAGTGTCCTAAATAAACCCATACTACCTCAAAATCATTTACATAATAAGATTGAAGGTCGTTTACGAAGTGATCCAAAAGTATTAGTGCTCGTTGAGACGATGTATTCAAAATTAGGACGCGACATCGCTGAGTTATTAGTATATACGAGAATTAAATATAAGATTGAAGTCTTAGGAAAAAGTTTACCTGTCCTAACAAGTCTTGATAAGGGTAAATATGGCGTTATCATATTTGAAAATTTCAATAAATATCTACATATGGATAAATGGAATCGTGAATTGTTAGATAAATATTGTAGAGAGTATTCCGTAGGTATTATAGGTTTTATAAACTCTAGCGAGGAATCTTTGGTTGGTGCGGAACTTAAAGATTTTCCTCTCTACATTCATACGAATGTTCAACTTCAAGATGCTACATTGAATGCTGCTTCACCAATTCTAAGATTAACACGTCCGGGTGAAACAGTTTGGGGATCATTACCGGGTAATGATTGGACGATATTTCAAGCAAATCATTCCAGTTATGAACCGTTGGAATGGGCGTATAAAATTGATGAATATCTTCAAACAGAAGCTGTCAATAAAATGCCACAAATCACTGCCATACAAGATCATGGATTAATCGATAATATTCAGCGAGTGATTTTTGGTTCTGGCCTAAAATTCTGGTTGCATCGATTACTTTTATTGGATAGTTTAAGTTATTTAAGTCACGGGCAGTTAAGTTTATCGCTTCTTCGGTTATTTGTTATCGATATCGATGATATATTCGTTGGTGATAAAGGAACGAGATTATTAACTGATGATGTTAAAGCTTTGTTAGAAACACAGCGCCGGATGCAAGGTATGGTGCCCGGATTTAAATTCAATTTAGGATTCTCTGGTAAATATTATCGTCATGGAAGTGATGACGAAGATAAAGGAGATGATTTAATTCTGGAAAATATCGATAAATTCATATGGTTCACTCATATGTGGAATCATCAGCAACCTCATATCTATGACAATAAAACTCAACTTATTGATGATATGATGTTAAATAAAAAATTTGCCAAAGAACATGGAATACCTGTCGATTCAGGATACTCAGTATCTCCCCATCATTCAGGTGTTTATCCAGTCCACGAATTGTTATATAAAGCATGGAAATCCGTATGGAATATTCGTGTTACATCAACCGAAGAATATCCTCATTTAAGACCCGCTCGTTTAAGGAGAGGTTTTATCCATAGAAATATTATGGTACTGCCGCGACAAACTTGTGGATTATTCACGCATACAATGCATATAGACAAATACCCAGGCGGGAGAGTTAAATTAGATCAAAGCATTCAAGGAGGCGAATTATTTCAAACGTTCGTTTATAATCCAATAAATATTTTTATGACACATATGTCCAATTATGGTAATGATCGATTAGCCTTATATACATTTGAATCAGTAATTAAATTCATCCAATGTTGGACTAATATTAAACTAGTTTCAGCACCACCTTTGCAATTAGCTGAAACCTATTTCAAGTATTATCCGGAGGAAAGTGATCCCATATGGGGTAATCCATGTGATGATATTCGACATAGACGGATATGGGCACGTAATAAATCATGTAAGTCATTGCCTAGTTTTTTAGTCATCGGACCACAGAAAACCGGAACTACCGCCCTCTATTCGTTCCTCTCGATACATCCATCAATTGCACATAATTTACGAAGTCCTGACACATTTGAAGAAATACAATTCTTCAACGGCAATAACTATTACCAAGGTTTGGATTGGTATATGAAGTTCTTTCCGATTGATGCTAACATGACGACGCATCGATATTTTTTCGAAAAAAGTGCAACATATTTTGATGGCGATGTTGTTCCAAAACGTGCCCATGCATTGTTACCACACGTTAAATTAGTAACAATTTTAATATCACCAGCTAGACGTGCATATTCATGGTATCAACATATCAAAGCTCATGGTGATCCAATCTGCAATAATTATAGTTTTTATCAAGTAATAACAGCGGGTGATACAGCTTCAAAAGCTTTAAGGGATTTGCGTAATCGTTGTTTAAATCCCGGAAAATATGCACAACATTTGGAACGATGGTTAACATATTTCTCTCCTCAGCAATTAAAAATTATCGATGGCGAACTACTTAAAACGAATCCAATTAGTATTATGGATGATTTACAAAAATTTCTAAATATAACTCCATCATTTAATTATACCAATCATTTAAAGTATGATTCGAAAAAAGGCTTCTATTGTCATATAGTTGACGATGGACATACTAAATGTTTGGGAAGGAGTAAAGGTAGACAATATCCTCCTATGGAAGAAGAAGCTTTAAAATTTCTTCAACGGTACTATTTAAGTCACAATACCGCTCTGGTTAAGTTACTAAAACGTATTGGATTTCGAAATATACCACAATGGTTACAAGATGATTTAACAGATGCTCCTGATTAATTATAACATTAATCCTTAGGATCTCTGAGTAATTAGCGGAGAAACAAAAGCGAAATTATATTTATTATGAACAATGGTTATAGTTTCTTGAAGAACAAGTTGAATTGATTTTCAGCAAAGAAACGAACTAGTAACCAAATTTGCAGAACCGATGGAGTTCTGTTCTGTTAGATGTTGTGTGATTTTGTAAATAAACAATTGAAATTCTTATACGCATAGCAGTTACTGGAATGTTAGTAAGCCACAAAGCGATAGTACTAGATTGTTGTTTCAGTACATGGGGCATTGTACTAAATTTCAATAATAATTCGCACGCATGTTGTAGTCTGTTATGTTGTATCGGTTTCTTCCTTGAACCTGCATATGTGCCATAATTTTTAGTGCTGTTTCTGTCAAAAATACGATTGTCCCAAATTATTAGATAATTGTTGAAGTCAGATTAAATACTAGTTTCAATTCGGCAATATAATAGGAGAAAGATTTTAAGTGTTACCTTAAAATACTTTACCCTAAATGTCTAATATTCTTTTCGATATGAATAACAAAAGTGCATGTAGTTTCTATTAATTTATTCTTGTAGACATAATGTTATGATAGAATTAAATAATAGCACAAGCTAAAATAGATAAGTATTAGATAATCTGTTATTTATAGTACAAGAAATGGAAGAGATAATTACCTGATTTTGATTTCATATCTTCTTTGTTTTGAAGTTACCATTTTATTGTGTAGTTTTCGTTTATTCACCAGTTAGTATTATTAATGATCTATTATGTAATATGACTTGACGATTTGTCTGTTTTAGATTAAGTGTTGTTTTCTACATGATTATTATATTGCACACTATTTTTTATGTATATATATATATATAATTCATTCATATTCTAGGTAATGTTTGTTAAGGTAATACTTTTAACATCGGCTACTAAATTCAAGCAGGCTAAGAAATAATTAAAAGAATTAGAATAAGACAATTTCCCCCTAAGCAAATTTCCCCAAAACCATGACAAGTTTCCTTGGTTTGGAGTTATATTCTGGGTAGTCTTGGAAGGTGGTCAGATTTTTTTAAGAAAAACATCTTTCTTGCTTTATATTGTCAAATTGAAACAGCATCCAATTTGGCTTAACAACTGTAGCCCGTATTTAATAATTTGAGACAACAGTATTATTAGCAGAACAACACCTAATCATAATCGCACAAACCATTACAATGTAAATTCTGTCGAAACAATTAAGGTAATTCCGCTTACTGTTCTCAATATTCTGATACATAGGCATCAGTTGTGTATATTTTTACAATTGATTGGGATTTACTGTATGTGTTATTTAGAAGAAATTGTTCTGATATTGGACTCCATATAATTACATTACCGTGAAAATATGCTGCGGGCAGAATTAATTATGTAAATCAATGCTCAATTTCTGTTTATTGAACTATGTACTCTTGTACGCCGTGATACCAGATTGAGAGAGTCCACGAACGTCATTGCGTTTTGATTCAGTAATATCATAGGCTCTACTGAAATATTTACATCAAATAATTATATTCATAAATAAGTCACATCTATTACCTACTCATGTCTCGAACGCAATAAAAATCTAACTAAAGGAAAAAAATTATGTATTTTTTTCAAACAACGATGCTAGACGTCTTGACTAGACGAATTTAAAATACAAGAACGTATACGATTCGAAACTGGCATGCTAAATACGCAACCCGACTGAGATTTGCCAGAGATGTACATTTTTTTTTGATGCGTAGAAAACATACAGGAATACGAGGGTGGTTTGACGGAAATCTAGCCTAAGTAAGATTTTTGTTTTATTTTATCATTTATTTTTAACATAGTCTCCTTTTAAGGCAATACACTTTTCAAAACGACTTTCCAACTTCTTCATCCCTTCCGAAAAGTAATTTTGCTCGAGCTTTTCAAAATAGTGGGCAGTTTCGGTCATCGTTTGTTCTAAAACTATGTCCTCCGAGCTAGTTTTTTAGGTTTGGGAACATGAAGAATTCGCAAGGGACTAGATATGGTGACTACGGTGGGTGGTCCATCAATTCGTAGCCTAATTCGTTCAATTTTGCCTGTACGACGGCCGCTCTGGGAGCGGGAGCGTTGTCTTGATGAAAGAGAACTTTTTTGCGAGCCAAACCAGTTTTTTTTCTTCAATTCGGCATTGGAACGGTCCAATAAAGCTGCGTAGTAATCGCCAGTTATGGTTTTACCCTTTGCCAAGTAATCAATAAGAATAATGCCATCTGTATCCAAAAAAAAAACAAAAACAAAAACAGTTGCCCTTACCTTACCGGCCGATCGGGTTGTCTTTGCCTTCTTTGGTGGGCCGGTTTTTCTATCTGCTTTGACTGTTTCTTCATCTCCGGTGTATAGTAATGGACCCACGTTTCATCAACAGTGACTTATCGATGAAAAAATCCTTTGGATTACATTTTATCTTCGCCAAAAACTTCTCTGAAACCGCCACACGTGTGCGTTTTTGGTCGATAATGAGTAAACGCCGCACCCATCGCGCGGAAAGCTTTTTCATATCTAAATGTTTGTCTACGATGGCGTGTACACGTTCACTTGATATGTTTGCAGCCTCTTCTAGTTACGGATTTTGATCCGACGGTTTGCCATAATCATATCATGGATTTTGTTGAGGACTTTTGGTGTAGTGCTGATATTTGGGGGTCCTGGGTGGTCATCATCAAAAACACTCGTACGATCTAGCGAGGTGCATACTCGCCATAAACAGCATTCAGTTCGACTTTGATTTCTGCATTGTTTTTCCATTTCTTGTGAAGGAACTTAATCACTGAACGATTTTCCGGTATTCCATTCCACGATCACAAAACACAAACGTTGCTTGCTTGCGACGACTGTAAAAACCAAACTAATTGTTCTTTTTGCTTCAAATTTTGACAGACCTCATGTGTTGGATGGCAGATGTCAAAATCAATATGGCGTTCGTTGTGACGTAAAGCGATCTATCGAAGGCTAGATTTATATCAAACCACCCTCGTATATCAGCCGACATTTAGTATTTCGAAATCATTAATGCGCTTAGAAATCACTATACATATATGTATATCAAAATTTCGACGTGGTGCATTAGTTTCAAGTATACAGTCAGTTGTAACAACGACTTGGCTTTTTTTATAATCGCGCACATTAAAATAAATAGATTGCCGTCATAACAACGGTCTAGACACCTACCACTGCGTAGGCTTTATTACGAAATTGTACTGTTGGGCTGTGTACTGTTGTTTCCTGTCTACGTAGTGGTGTTTTTGTCTACTTGTTCAATAGAACGAGTCTTGTTGTTTTTTTAATTTTGATAGAGCTGCACAAAGGAAGTTTCCAATAAGAACTAGCTTGTCAAAATAAACGTCAAACTACAACGGAAATCAATGCAATATTCAAGTAGTCAAATAGAACGGAACTATAAGGGAATGATCCATCAATTCAAAGTTTAGCTATTCTAAAATGTTAATTGTTTTTGAGTAGTTTGTTAACTCACAGTATTATTCGTCGATTGGGTTGGGGTTTTGAAGTTTTGCTACAACTTCTGACAAACGTCGTGACCATCTTTGTCGTCACATTTCGGGAAAGAATTATTTAAGGTCCAATCATTCATAGCTCTCTTTGGTACAAATCTAAAAGTGCAACTTTTATAACTCTAACATTATTGAAAGAAATTAAATTTGTGTTGATTATGATATCTTCAGTTAGACTTGCATATTAACAATACAAACATATCAGAATTGTGTTGATTGCAATAATAATTTTTTATGGTAATTACGTGTGTAATAACAGGCTGACGTATTTTTCTACACTGCGATTACTACTCATGAGAAACTAAAGCTAAACATGTTTGAATAGTAAATGCCTTACAGAAATGTTTATAAAATACTTTACTGTTTAAATATGTTATTCTGCAGAATGCTATTATTACCAAGGTTTACACTTTAAAAATTGAAAAATAGAATAAATTATAAGATGCTGGAGATATTCACTCTGGCGTCATGTACAAGTATTTGAATAACAAGATATCTATTACGCTCGTTAATTAAAAAAAAAATGTATATTAATAATGGAACTGAAATCAATGATAGAATAATTATTGAATTGATGGATTGATTCTGAACAATGTTTTAAAAGAAATGGAAAATATGTCAATATATACAAA
>WYDF02266566.1:4389-18577 GCA_009867245.2 Adranes taylori
GTTACTAACAACACCACTTTGTTTCTTTTGTTATTACTAACGATATAACTTTCTTTATGTTCTTATAAACCACATAAACAAAGTATATGCATTTTAATATCTCGTTTCAAATTATTACTTTGTTTATGTTATTAATACGGACACAAATGAAGTTGTGTTGTTAGTAACTACAACATAAACAAAGTAATAATTTGAAACGAGATATTAAAATGTATAAACGTTGTTTATGTTGTTAATAACAACAAAAACCTGTTACATCTTAACATAGATAAAGTTATGTTAACACATAAATAAGGTTATGTTGTTAATAACAGAAAAAGTAATGATATGTATATTAAGTTTAAGAATTATGTAAATTAAGTTTAAACACACATTTTAAACTGAATTTACATACTGTTACTTTGTTTATGTTGTTACTAACAACACCACTTTGTTTCTTTTGTTATTACTAACGATATAACTTTCTTTATGTTCTTATAAACCACATAAGCAAAGTATATGCATTTTAATATCTCGTTTCAAATTATTACTTTGTTTATGTTATTTATAAGAACATAAACAAAGTTATATCGTTAGTAATAACAAAATAAAGAAAGTGCTGTTGTTAGTAACAACATGAACAAAGTAATAGTATGTAAATTAAGTTTAAAATTTGTGTTTAAAATGTTTAAACTTAATTTACATAATTTTTAAACTTAATATACATATCATTACTTTTTATTATATTAACAACATAACTTTATTTATGTGTTAACATAACTTTGTTTATGTTAAGATGTAACAGGTTTATGTTGTTATTAACAACATAAACAAAGTTTATGGAATCTAATATCTCGTTTCAAATTATTACTTTGTTTATGATATTACTAAGAACACAAACGAAGTTATGTTGTTAGTAACTACAACATAAACAAAGTAATAATGTGAACCCAAATATTCAAATGCACATTACTTTGTTGATCTTGTTAATAACATGAACAAAGATATGTTGTTATAACAACATAAACAAAGTAATAGTATGTAAATTCAGTTTAAAATTTGTAAACTTAATTTACATATTATTACTTTGTTTATTACTTTATTTATTGCATATTATTACTTTGTTTATGACTTTATTAACACTATCAACAAAGTCATGCGCATTTGAATAGAATTTGGATATCTCGGTTCATAATATTATTTTGTTTATATTGTTATTAACAACATAAATAAAGTAATGATATGTAAATTAAGTTAATAAATTTCAGTACACAATACCTAGATATCTAGTAAATGAGAAGAAATATTTGATTCGCTCGCCGATTTTCAAACGCGTAGTTGTTCTATCCATTCCGACGAGCGTCTGAGGATTTTCTTTCTTTTCATTTTTTTAATCGTCTTATTTTTGTAATTTATATTAATCGGTAAGTTGTTTTTATTTTTCGTTGCTTTTCTATTCTTATTTAAAATGAATCATGCAACCTTTAGGATAATTCCCCAGAGTAGCCACGATAATGGATACCTTTGACGTTCGAGGTATTAGCAACTCACCAGTTTCTTCAATTAAGTCTTTAAATGTTTACAACAGGCTCAGCAAGAATTAGATTCCTCTTATAAGAAAATTGAATATGCTTCCGAATAATCCGTTTATGACAAACCTCCGCTTGGGAGCAATTTAACCTTAGTTAATAGGGACACCTCTCCTGAGAAGATACGTACCATTCTAGTAGGCAAGTGGCTGGACGACGGTGGGGTTAAGGGGATTAAATCGGTTTGTAGAAGGGAAAATTCGCGGAGTTCGTAGAATTCTCTTCTGTGAAGCAGGTCATTTTTTTTTTGCGACATCGTTTCTGAAAGATAGTTCGAGTTTCAGAGCGTTTATTCCTAGTTACCTGGAATCATGCAGACCCATCATAAGGCGCATGGATTCACCTGTAGATCCAGAGGTTATTAAAAATAAGATTGATTTAGGCATTTCTTATATAAAATGCTTAAGGGTTAGAAGAATTTATTAGAAGAAGAAAAATGATACAGTTGTATTATTTGCTCATCTTTTTCTTCTTCGTTCATCTTAACCTTTTCTGGCACTACGATCCCTCAATAGGTGCGTGTTTTCAATAATTTGCATTCCACGTCTTTGTATATTCCTCCGATGTTACAATGCCATAATTGTCTTATGATAGGCAAAAACATGCATAGTTGTAAAATCCCTGCTAGTGTATTTTGTGCGATAGCAAATTATCTCAGGAGATGGGAGATTGGAGTGCTCCTATATTAAATGTATTCATTATGATGGTTCCCATTCATCATTGGAATCAGATAAGAAATTGTAAAATAAATCCTGTCCAGAATTTGTCTGTCAAAATAAGATTAAATCAAATATGTCGTACATAATATGTCGTTTTTTGAGGCTTGAAAGGTTCATAGTTCGGCTCACTCCGAATAGTGGAGCATTCCGCTAAGACATATTATCATCTGATGAATTCACGCTGCCCTTGCACCTCGATCTTTTCCTGCGCTCCCCTCCTCGCCCCTAGATAGTTCTCACTTAGTATATAACTATAAATAATAAGTCATATTCCAATTTTTCACCACTTCTTCTCAGGTAAAACGTAAACAGAACAGGCACGTAGACTCTTATGACTACGATTTATTAGGTTTCTCCTATACATCCCAGTCGACCTCTTCTTCCCTTGTTATTCCCACCTCATCAAAAGAGGAGTTCCATATTTTCAAAATCGGTTAATCCCATGTTAGGATCTCTCTCCCATGTGGAGGGTCCTAGTGCAATGGAGTCCATAATCGAAATTCTTATTGTAGTTCCTTCTAATTCATTAGATATAATCCTTAGACAGTAACATTATGGTATGTCAAACAAAACTAATTCTTCTAATACATCTTCATGTACTTCAATTAATCAATTAACTTCTAGTGTTAGATCTAGTCCATTTAATTGGTGTTTAAGATAATCGGAAAATTATCTTATTCATAGCCAAGAAAAAGTAAAAAGTGTAAAATAAAAAAGAACAAAGGGGAAAAGGAGAGGGAAAAAAAGAACAGAAAAAGTAGAAAGGAAAAAGAAAGGGAAGAGGGAAGGAGAGAGATAAATCAGGGAAAAAGTAAGAAAAGAAGTAAGTTGGATATTTAGGGTTTTTCAATGGAAATAGGATTATTTGAGAAGTTTAGTAGTATTTGAGTGGATTTTATGGCTTTAAGTTTTCTTCAGTGAAACTGTCATAGCCTCAGAGCGAACAAAACTGAGCTATCTCATTTGGTTTACTCATTCTCATTTGGAAACTTGGCTATCTCCGCAAATTAGTTTCTCCTTAGCCAGTTATGTATGTAATCGTATGGATCTTTCTCAATTTTTATAATATCTTTCTATTCTTCTTCCTATTAAATTGATAATAACCGTATTATACAATTCTAGAAAGATCCCCATCTCATGGTTGAGTTTAAAAATAATCCCAATCTTAAAACCGCTTAAGCCTATTGCACTTTCCGTCTTGTATTAGGAAATCTTTTGAAATCTTATGCAGATAAAGTTTGGAACCTTGGGTGGTGAGTACCTCCGTTTTTCCCTATTGCTTCTTCAGTTTTAGGGCGGGTACTGCAAACCATGGACTGTCCCACCTATCTGCACACTGAAATTAAAAAGGAACACTTGGCGTGTATTTTCTTCCATCAGGCTTATGATTGGGTTATTCCATTTCATCTTTGTTCAGTTCTCGAAGAACTTAATGTACCTTTTGTATCCTTAATGTATAATTTAATTTCGTATAAAGAATTATTTTTGTATGGTGATCCTTCTTGAATGGGTCTCAATCAAGGCTCTCCTTGTGAGTCCCCAATTATTTAACCTTTATATCCATAAAATTTCCAAATTTATTCAGCCGTCGGCTAAGATTATGCGGATGATATCATTTCACATTGCTCGGGGAAAACTGATCATGATATTCAAATTCCTCTTCAGATGTTGTTTAATAATATAGTTTCGTTCTTATGCTCTAAAGGACTTTCAATATCTTTTTAAAAATGCGTCTTTGTTAGTCTTGTATAAATCTTATGTTCCTCATACATAGTATTAATATTTCATATGAAGACTCGTTTGTAAATCTTATAGATAACGTTAAATATATGGGCATCCATCTGGACCGTTTTGAGAACCATATCAATCATTTAGTTTTAATCTGTAATAAGCGTGTTAACATTCTGAAATCTCTTGGACTGCATACCTCAATATGGTTTTATTATTTTACAGGTCCTATATTAGACCGTTATTGGACTATAGTTGTCATTTTTTTTTTGGAGTCATCCAAGTGTCGAATTCAGAAAATCGCTGGGATTCAGTTTTCAGCATTTAGAATTTGCCTAAGCTTGATGAGATCTTCTCCGATTCGTGCAATTTTAGCAGAAGCTTCTGAACCTCCAATTGAACTTCGAGCGCTCTTTAAACATCTAAATACATTTCGATGCAGCCGGAAGTTTTTGACGATCGAAGCCACCTTCTTCTCCTATAATAGAGACATTCAAATTCATTCAAGCACCTACTCCTCATATTTTAGCGACCACTGGTTCTTGTTTGCAAACATGAAAAAGTGACTCAGTGGATATAGATTCGGTACAAATGAGGAAGTGATAGCCGCAACGGATGCATATTCAAATGCGCTGGTGTGTTTCCAAAAGATTATTTTTTGGATGATTTATAAAAAATGGCAAACCGATGAATTAAGTGCGTAGAGTTGGCAGGGAATTATGCAAAAAATAAAATATTTTTTACTCCAAAACGAGCTTTGTTTCTGAAGAATTTGTTTCTATCCTCCTTACATCGCTTATTCCTTTGAAGTACGTTATTAATGATACGTGACACATGAAAATAATTATATTGATGCGGTATACATTGTGAAGAGTGATACATACTAAGAAAGCATGGCGTAATATTATTTTAATGATGAGGATTTTAAAATTAATTTATTTGTCTTCAATAAAATAAGTATACTGTGTACTTAGGCGTATCCGTTGAGTGACTCTTATTAATAAGAATACCGCGAATTATGTTTATGGTATGTTTGTTTACACTTTATTGATGAATCTTAACATACTTATTCCGGACAAATATTTACTTTATGAACAATTCTTGTAGTGAATTACTTCCTACAACTTGCTTCAGAAACCTAAATACATACTGTACAACGATAATAAAATTTACGCTGATTTAAATGACAATGAATTTTAATTTTAATTAAAATATTTGTATATTTAATCATATGTCTATTTTTGAAATAAAATTTTTAAAATACCTTGTAGGAGAGTATAAAGTACTTCCTGCTCTATATTGTTGATTTACTTTAATGGGTAACCAAAATCATTATTAGAATTAAATGGCAGCATTAACTACTTATATAAATAAGTGTGTTACTTTATTCTAAAACTGCTTATAGGCATTTAAGAGATTCAAATTGACTTAAAAAAAGCAGGTAAGGGCAGCTGCATTTCCGGAATTCGGTGGAAACCTTCATAAGTAGCCCCTGCTTTGTACATAGAGCATTGCACTGGTTTATGAGACCAGCGCTTATTACGAGATACTAAGCGCTGATCTCATAAGCCAGTGCAATTATCTATGTACAAAGAAGGGGGTACTGATGACGGCTTGCAACGAATACCAGAAATGCATCTACCCTTGCTTAATTCAATTCTAAGTCAATTAGAATCTCTTAAACGTCTTTAAGCAGTTTTCGAACACACCCATTTAAAAATTATTAGAACACTTCGTTAATGTTCTTTATTTTCATCATCTATTTGTTTATAATGTTCGCAACTATTCTCGCTGATAACTTTTTATTTTTATGTTAATCTTTCTTGTATACATACATATGTACACCACCGACGCGCCAGCGCTGGGCTGGGATCAAATTTGCTACCAGGAAATCTAGAATGGGTAGTACTGTTTGTGTTATTAGGCCTCGGACCATTATCAATTTTGAACGAATAGGCCACCGGGAAATTCCCGAAAGCTTAGCGGGCCAATCCAGCTGTGCCGACGCCTCTGAGTTTATTTCTTTATAATAAAACAGCATATATTTTGCAACTTGTATTACAGTGACATCACTTAAGTAATCAGGGTCTTAGTTTTATAAATATTAGCAACTAAAGGTTGTGAGAGACTCCCACTCGCGACGCTGCTTATGGGGAGTCTTAGCAATTGTCACAAATAGCGCAAACAAATATCTTATTACTTCAGAATTTACTATCCTCCATAAATGTGATTCTAGTGCGCCAGGTCAGTTTAACATGAGACCGCACGCTGGAACGTGAGACTGCAACTGAAATAAACTTACTGCTACTTAGTGAAACAGAATTAACGATTGTACCGTCTATTGGTCTTCAAAATACAGACAAAGAAAGAAATACAAAATTAAATGCCAATTAATTAAATGTCAAATCATACAGTAGCGCTAAAATGGCGATTGGCTAAAATCAAATACAAATGAATACACAAAAATTATATACAAACGGTGCATATAAAGCGGTGGAAACCACTATAGTGCACCGTAACACCGCGGGTAGCACGGTGAACTATAGTGGTGAACTCGGTGCTACCGTTACCTAGTGACTACTTACCGTTCGACTAGAGTTATACACTCTACAGAATGGAGTGAGAAGGAATACTATAAGCCACAATAACACTTCCGACATGTCAACACAACATTTTCTCTCCACGGACGGACGGCGAACGTTACACGCGTTCCCTGTAATATGATAATTGTTATAAGACTGTTCGAGATGCTTCCCTTCCTCAAATGAATTATATTGTCATAAACTACATTTCTACTACAGCCGATCTTCTTATCACATTTGCAGTTTTTTTATATTTATCACCTCCACTATATATGAAACACCCAATTAGATTCAAAAAGCGAGTCCGGGTAGATGGTTCCATTTCTGACAATTTTAGAAGCCTTCATCAGTATTCTCTACTTTTGGTAGCACCATTGTCACCAGCGACTTAGTATACCGCACCACTCGGCTTGTTTAAACTAATTTGAAAATTCTCTATATAATGTACACCACGCATTTGACAGAGATCTATGAACGAAGATGGCAGTTGATGAAACAACACCTAAACTGAGATGAACCTAAACTGAGAGTATGAGGCTCTAACCCATCTCCACAAACGAGATGGTAAATATTCTTTATAAAATGAATAAAGTTCATTTATCAGCTCACATCTAAAGTGAGATGAACCATTATGAGGTGCCAACCCATCTCCACAAATGAGATGAGAAATGAACTTTCTAAACTGAAAAAAGTTTAGATAATCTCGTTTGTGGAAATAGGTTAGTGCCTCATAATGGTTCATCTCACCTTAGATGTTCTTTCGTCAAGTGCCATTTACGTTCCTACCATGGAAGTTTTAAAATATGGAACCATCTTCCCTGACCCTGACCCATTTGGGTGTTTCATATAGTCAATATGCAGTTTTCTAAAGGATTAACGTAATACTATCATACATACAATATTCGCCAAAATAAACTGTACCGAAATATGATTGGTTCTGGAATGGCTTTGCGCATGTCTGTTTGTCATGTTTGGCTTGTTTGTCGTGTCATAATTTACGCTTGTGTTAAAATCCTTCTGAAAATGGTTCTGAAGGAAAGGTGTTTATAGAAGAGCATTATTTCCCTTCATACGGAAGTGGACGGGCCCACGTTTGAAACAAGTCTCTGAAAATTATCGACAGCAATTTAATAAAGCTGCACCTAGTAAAAGTGTAATATTGGCAATGGTTGAGAAATTTATTCACACTGGTAGTATGTTGTGTCAGCGCAAGGGTTGTTCAGGTCGTCGAAGAACAATTTGTACTAACGCTAATGAATGACGCGTTCTTGACTAGGTTGTGCATTCTCCGCAAAGAAGCCTAAAACGAACTGCGTTAAAATTACAAATTAGTGAAACATCCACACGTCGGATGTTCAAATTTATTGGTGGTTATCCATCGCATTCAAACTGGACAACGACGAAAAGCTGTGGACGAGCGTACCCGATAAGTTTATTGTGGACGTGTGTTGAGCCTCGTGTATGAAGATGAAGATTTCTTGAGAAATGTATGGTTTTCAGATGAAAGTCCTATTCACCTGAGTGGCTATATCAATAGACAACTAACTCGATTCCTTGCATTTGAACTGCCTGATTTTATTGCAGAGAAACCACTTCACAGTGCTCGAGTTACCATTTGGTGTGCTGTATCCGGGCATGGTATAATTGCTCCTTATTTTGTTAAGGCTGGGGATCAACAACCAGTTACAGTTAATCAAGAGCGTTATAGACAGAACATAATGATGCCTTTTGTGAGAGCTTTTAGAATTTCTTGCCGTGCACGAAATTTACATCTGACTAGGCAATGGTTTCAACAGGATGGCGCCACAAGCTATACATCCAAACGCTCATTAGAAGTTTTCCGTGAGCATTTTAGAAACCGAATAATTTCTCGTGGAACGGACTTCGGGTACCCTTCAGATTCACCTGATCTGATATCACCTGATGCATACATTTGGGGTATGACGAAAGAGTCAGTATTTCCCTTTGAAGAGGCGTCAACGACAATTGCAGAACTGCTGCAAGCAATAATAACTTATTTCCAACAACTGCATGAACCACTGTTTAGGAATATGTTTAATGATCTACAAAATCGTTATGAAGCATCTTTGCGCCGTAATGGTGCACATTTTGAAAATGTATATTACAAAAATTAAAAACTTAATATTAAAATTAATTTTGGATCTGCTTACTTTGGCGAATACTTGATGTAATTGCGTGGATTGTTTAAAGGAGTGACCAGTATAAATATTGTGCACATGAACTAATTTAATTTGATTGCAAACATGGATAATGTAATTATAAATGATTGTCCATGTGAAGGCGTCTTATTGGATATAAAGGTATGTACACTGTTTATTAAGGATATTGTTAATAGGAGATTATATGACTTCGTGCAATATTGTAGACATATTCTGATATTATGTAAATCCATTGATTAAAGAGTAAATTCATTTGTCTAAAAATAATAATAGAAACATTTAAAAATATAGTTATGAGATTCACATTATAATAATCCCTGATAAGGAAGTTACTACGGATTCTGCTATGAAAAATCTTATACTGAATGATTTTCATATGTTACCAATAGGAGCACTCATGGGTATCCAATGAATGTTAAAAACTATAAAGAAAGGTATTTTTGGACAAATATGGTATATGATCTTAAGGAATCTGTAAGTCGGTGTGATGATATTTCATTACTATATTTAGTTTATATATTTTATTGTTTATCGGCTCTATGGGTTATATTATACTTCTTCTATAAATAGAATCTGTATTTATACTACTAGACCACAAGTAAATTTTTAAAGGTGTGTAATACGAAATCAAACTGTGTTTTGTCAGAAGAAATGAAAATCACAAAAAATAATTAGTCAGGAATAAAATCATAAACAAAAATAACCTTTTTGGTAGTAAAATATTTAAATGATTAAACAACAAATTGTTTATTAAGTAATTAAATCATGTCATTTACAAACATTTATAATTACAAGGATTTGAAACCAGTAGCATGGATTACTGTTTTAATGAAAAGTTTAATAATTTATTTGAATAATTAGTACTTGAATTCTCAAATTCGACCATATAATTTTAGATCATATACTATAATTAAAATAAAATTGAAGTTTCCTAATATTGTAGTACATTTTTGTAACATAAAATAATTTCGTACACACGTATATGTATATCTAAAAAATGTTATGTAAACATTCTTTTGTATTCTATTAAATTAAATGTATAGATTTATTGATATATCAAACATATAGTTTTTAACTTGCTATTTTACCTCGATGCTGGGAAAATTTTATAAAAAAGTATGAAATACTTTGTAATTAATTAATTAATTAATTTTTGATAAAAGTTATTGGTAATAATTTTTACTGAAATAGTTTTCTCAAAAACAAAATTAAATAAGGTGATGTAACATTAATTGGCAGAAGCATGAGACTGTCACAAGTAGGATGTCGTTTCAACTCCAGTACGAACAGGAACTGCATTGAAAAAATGTATCTTCCAGTATGCAGAATCACACACACAGTATGTACACATTACTCAACACAGTGGCGGATCTTCTGAAGAATTTATTTTGCATATAGAATGTTATATTATTAATTCTCAAAAGATTGTTTGGAATGAATATATTTGGGTTCTCTGTATTTTCTACCAACATAATTAATAATCATGAATGTATTTCTAAAGAGCAATATATCATTTATGTATAATGTTCATTTTCAAATAAATTGGGCACTCCCTGGCATATTTTCTGGATCCGCTACTGTCTTCAAACCATACGAAATGAAAATAGATATAAAACGGAAAACAATCTCAGTAACCAGTTCCTCAGAAATATTAGCAACAGAGAGAAATACAATAAAACTGGCATGTACAAGTTAACAAACAACTCGTGCAAAAAATTCTACATTGGAAAAACAAACAAAGACTTCAAAAGAAGATTTAGAGAACACCAATACGCAACAAGACGACCAGATACTAAAACTCAATTCGAAATTAATAAACGAACAAGTAGACTGCAGATTCAAAAGCCTCCTAACACCACTAAAATTATTATAGGGAAACCCAAGCCAGACAATAAATCGTACCCAACACAGCCCAACATCACAAGAACTTACATATTCAGTTTGACAATGAGCCTATGGGCAAAACTTGAGTCACTGAACAGAAGTGTGAATAGTGCCGTTCGACTTTGAAACCGACTGGTAAATAATTAAAATATTTTTTTTAACTATTAATAATATTGACAGATCATTTCAATATTTAAGTAAAATATTATTTAAATATTTAAACAGGTAATCTTCGAAAAATTGCGCATAATATATGAGAGACTATAAAGCTAGAAAAAATTCCGATGGACTTTTGGGTGGATGGTTATCGGAATTTTTTCTAGCTTTCTAGTCTCTCACATATGATTCGCAATTTTTCGAAGATCCATCCACCTAATTTGTTAATTTGCGTATATACCGCTAGTATATAATATCAAGAGTAACCAGTGGTGTATCAGCGTGACTTGGTAAGTCCCATATGCTTCCTATTGTGCACTTTGTTACATTAAAATGCATGTTTACACCATAAAAACTGATTTCTCTAAAAAAAGTTTGGTAGTCTTCATTAATTGGAATAAAATTGTAGAAACAGATCGCGACAAATATTCAGATCTAAGGTGAGAAATATTTCAAATTAATCTTAAAACACCTTGTAAATGACAGCTCGCATACATGTAACATATGTAGAGTTTTCAATCAAACAATATTCGTCCTCTGATAGATTCAGTACGGAGTTAATGTATATTCACTTATACAAATACAATGATGTTCTGTAACAAGAGGCTGTTGATAAAGCTTATACCTTATAGCAGAAATGGCCATCCACCCAAAAGTCCATCGGAATTCTTTCTAGCTTTATAGCCTCATCATATATGATTCGCAATTTTTCTAAGATTACCAGTTTAAATATTTGATTAATTAATGTGGTTGCTTCATAAAGCAAAACGATATTCATCCACCTAATTTGTTAAAATATTATTTGTTTACCTTATTGATGACACTTCAATAACTCAATAGTATTTATAATATTAATATTTATTTTAAATTAATTATTGATGAAATTAAAGTTAGTTATAACGCACTATATCACTTACTATATGACGTACTTAGAACACTTAAGTATTTATTAAAATTAATAATTAAAAGGTTATAATTGATAACATTATAAAATGAATTTTGAAATGCGTAAGTTTAATTACATTTTAACATGGGTATAAGACCTGCAAAAATATTTGTTCTTACCACTTTTCTCGTTTACTCCTAAATTACTACAGACTACTACTAAACTACTGGAGCCTTTGAAATGAAATTTTGTGGGTAAGCTTATATTATGTACGTAAAATTTTGTGAATTTCCCAATTCAATTTTCATAATCAGAAACCGGAATTTTGAGTTGTACCTAAATAGTAGAGAAATTTGAGTGGTAATAGATAATTCATCCAGTTTAAGTTTTATTGAAATTACATAAATTAGTCAAAAAACTATTTAGCTGACATATTGTTTTTTTTTTAAATTGGAAATGACTTGCCATTTGTCATTTTATTTTTTGTATCGAAAATGATCTGTCAAATTTGGACTGGAAATGATTTGTCAATGACGCATAGCCGCAATTTTGTTTTTCGTTTAGAGCGAGAAATGATAAGGTTGTAGTGGAATTATTACAATTATTCCTGTAATTCCCTAAAATATTGGTATTTAACATTAAGTTATTAATTTTCTATAATTGATTTATTGATCATGTATTTTGTGTCAAATATATAAACATTACGTGTTATTTCATTTGTTTTAAACATTGAGGCGACGGTTTCGGTTATTGAAAGTACAGTATTAACTTGCAATGATGATGTAAATATTCATAGTTAGATTCGTTTGCAAGGTTTAGGTGGGCATGTTTTTAGTAAGGGAACAGTAAATTTTTTTTTCAAGATAAAGTATTTTTCATAACTTTCATGTCATTCATAACTTGTCAGATGATGTGGACGGGTAGATTTTTTTGTGAAAATATGGTGTCCAATTAGATTTTGAGAATTTAAAGTGTCATTTAATGAGAATGGGGCTAGTTTCGATACACTTTTATGTTCTCCAAAGGAGGACTATGTATGCATTCCTACGCGTTCTGAAAACGTTTTCATGTGTTCTTTTGAACAACAAGCAAAGTCCGAAATAGTGATGTTATCCACACAGATTTCAGAAGGAGTTTTGTTGCGGGAGGTTTAGTGAAACTAGTAAATCGAAAGGCCCCCATTAGAATTTTAAATGTAAATGAGGCAGATTAAGTATTGAGGAATTTTCAGCCATAAGATGTGATTTTGTGAAGCGCGATATTCAGTTACAGCGAGTACACCGAGTATCGTAAAGCTCGAAAGAGAATACACGTATACTGCTTATTATAGAATATACTGCTAGGAATGGCCTGACCACATGCGGTGATATTAAGCTATATTCTAATTTATGTAAACGTATGGGTGTAATTGCGTGTTAATTAATGGAGAGACCAGTGTAAGTACTGTGCATATGAACGAATTTTACAAGATTGCAAACATGGAAAATGTAATTATAAATGATTGTCCATGTGAATGCGTGTTATTTGATGTCAACGCATGTAGACTGTTTATTAAGGATACTGTTAACAGGAGATTATCTGACTTCGTGCGATATTGTAGACATATTCTGATATTACAAGGATCAAGTGTCATTATCACAAATTTTAGTATGCAACAATCAACTGGAAAATCAATTGATTAAAGAGTTCATTCATTTGACTAAATATAATAAAAACATTTAAATAAGTACTAATAAGATTCACATTATAATAATCCCTGATAAGGAAATTATTACGGATTCTACTACGAAAAATCTTATACTGAATTATTTTCATATGTTACCAACAGCAGTACACATGGATATCCAACGAATTTTACAAAATATAAAGAAAAGATATTGTTGGACGAATATGGTAGATGATATTAAGGAATTTACAAGTCGGTGTGATGCTTGTCAAAGATTTAAACATTCAAAATCACATATAGAAGCTTTAACTATCGCATCTATAGCTTTTTCTTCTTTTGATCAACAGTTTTTTTTAGATTTGGTAGGTCCTTTAGAGAGTGTTCAGTCCTTTACAGAGTTTATTTTCAGTTGCCGGAAGAAAGCTTAACGGTATCTGTGTAACCAGTTATTTTAACCAAATAAATTTAAATGAATATTTATTTTACTCAACTAGTTCATTTATTGACCCTCTATATCAGCGTTTTTCTACTTTTTTTCGCCCTCAGACCGGTTAAAGTTGTAAAAATATCTCACGGACCGGTGATTTTTTTAATAATTTTTTTTTTAATTTAAATAAGGATTTTTTACAGGTAAAAATTCTCCGCGACGGTCAATTCTCCGTGATACTATGTCAAGGATTAGTCAATGTCTAGCATTAAACAATCATTCTATTGTGAAACTTCATAATATCAAATTAATCATTTCTCTGAAAATATTAAATCAAGTCCGAAAGTTTCCATTAGAAGGCGGAAAGAAATTAATGGCAAATAATATAACTA